>OMLM01008294.1:0-44317 GCA_900302695.1 Helostoma temminkii
TGTGTAGTTGTTGTCACATGTGAATATATGCCTAACATACAGCTGTGGATGTTTTTGCACACATTTTCCCCCATGTCTCAAAGAACCCAACCAAAAAACTGCAGAGCACCACAGTCATCCGTTCATAGAGTCATCCCCCTGCATAAACCACACACTTGGGTGTTATTGACCAGGTGTATTGCTCTGCAAAGGCCCAGATTTACCATGTTTTAATCTCTCTGCTGCTGTGGTCTGCTTTCTCAAATAAAACCACAATTAGTCTTGAGTGCCTGCATGCTTCTGTCTCTCTCTCTGCTTGATCCTCCAATCCAGATTTTAACCATGTCTTCTTTTATTTCCATAATTCTATCTCATATATTACTCCACATTTGTGACCATACTATTACAACATGTTGTTAAACAGTGCCACCATGTGGTGTAAGCTGTTTGCAGCAGCATTATGCAAATAATACACAAATAATTTAGCACAAATGTAAGTTTTAGCTTATCCTGGTTAAAACCAGCAGGTGTAGCAGGTTTCTAAATGAGATTTGTATTTAATCCTTTAATAAACAATGAAAGAGACAAAATTACTAACAAAGCAACAACTATAGTCATTGTTTGGTGATTCTACACTAGGTGGCGTAGTAAGAACATAAACAGATGTACTGAGAACTGTTGATTTGTTGTATAAGACATTCAGGAGGAAATGATATAGAGGTCACCTTGGTAATGAAGTAATATCCTTTTCTACAAACACTTCTATAAAATTCTTGTTTAATATTTGTTGTAACATCTGAATATGACTAAATATCACACATTACTTTTTCTACCTTTGTTATGTTAGCACCACAATAGAGAGCAAACTAGTGGGACTGTGGATAACAAGGGAAGGGAATTTTATATTATAAGGCAAGTACTTCAATCACCATGACCCACTGTTTAATAAAGGTGTGTTAGAGTTAATGAATTTCCACACACCTCAGCTCTTTTCTCAATAACTTATTGTAGTCACTCTTTCTTTCTGTTTGTTTCTTCCTGTCCCTGTTTCAGCAGCAGTAGATGTTGTGTAACTGTGCTGGTTTACTGGGAACGGAGCATCAGAGACTTCAAAGCAGCTTGTTTTGTCATTGGGCGCAGAAAAGGGCTCAGTGCAGCAGTCAGGAATAGATCCCCTCTATTGCTCTTTTCCCTCTGTTGGTTTGCTTCCTCTCCTCTGGGGGATTTGGCGATTTGGTTTTAAACAGGCGATCTTGTATTTGTGTACTTGTACTCATGTTCGTGTGAGGATTTGTGTGAATGACACAGTTTTGTAGTATGAGCATCGTGGCCATAGTAGATAAAATATGAATGATGAGGTTCTATCACAGTGTTCACATCATGCAGTCAGTGGCACGCACCAGCCATGCATCAATGCCTAGAGGGCATCATCACCATAGCAACGTTACTTTTTCACACCCTTCACACTCTACAGTATGTGTTGGAGTATCGCTCCACATTAGTTTACCCTTAGCTTAAAGGTGCCCTCAGAGGCTTCCCTACATGAAGACTGTCTCTATTTCCCTTCATTTCTCCTTCACCTTTTTTGTGTCCTCATTACTCTGATTACACACGTCCTTGTTTACCTGGCATTTCCATGTGGTGCAGTTTTTATCCTGGGAGGAGCAGCTTCACAAAGCTTCATTCAAGCAACCTACTCTTGCTTGACTCCAGCCAGCAGCAGAAGCAGCAGCAGCATCAACAGTTCAGGCCTGAGGATGGACATCTGCCCATCCTGCAAAAAATCTCTGACGGGAACAAAGCTTTCAGGATGACGTGTCTTGTCAATAAACATTAAGGGTATTTTGACACAAGTTAAAAAATTCATTTGCCAGTTTGAACTTTTCATATTGGAATTCTTTTGCCATATCATTTTTTGTGAAAATTGGGAGTGAGTAAATGTGCAAATGTAGGTAGTTTGTTCCACTGTTATAGATATGAACAGTGGTGTAACATGCATTGTGGGGAAGGTTCCTTTGGAAATATAATAGGTTACAGATGTTAGTAGCTGATGTTAGATGTTAGCTAGTTGCCCTGTTAGAAATGTAATAATAAATGTAACTATCTACTTTCGTCAATCTAATATAACATATAACTGCTGCTTACTTTTTTATTACTTTTACACATTAGGTTTTACAGTTATATATTACATATTTGGCTCTAATGAACACTATTTAGATTGGTATTTTATTTATTATTTATTTATATTATTTTTAGCTGATTAATCATGCCACATATATTTAGTGCAATGTATTGATTAACCGAAATGAAAATAAGAAATGAGTTTCTCTAAGGTTGGTCTGAACATGTAACATATAAATGAGAAAGGAAATATAGTTTGGCAGTTTTTCCAGCAGAGTCAGGATAAATGTAGCTCTCTTCTGTCAGCTAAAGATGACCACCCCATCTTTCCATTTCAGCCACAAGAGGCTGTGAAGTAGAGCGAGAGAACCACATATAGGGCATTACATTATATTGATTGATGTACAATTTAATTTGTCAGAAAACAGTGCCTGTCAGTTTACACCAGTCTGTGTGGTTAAAAATGTGTAGACAATTTTGAGGTACTGACATAAGCAAAAACATCAGCAGTTGTCCTTCCCTGTGCAAGTAAGGCTTGTTATAATTATCAAATAATCTGAACATTATTTTATAATGAAAATAAAATTGATTGTCTATAAATTAAGACCAACAGTCCTAAACACTAAGATATTATTTCATGTATTATTATCGTGTATATTATACATGGCAACAAATCAAAAATCTTCTTATCATTAGCTAAAACTGGAGAATTTGAATGGTTATTTTAAATATTTTTTATGAATAAATACATTTTTCAGTCTTAAACATATATGCAAATAATGATAAATGCAGATAATTACTCCCTTAAGCCCAAGATTACATCTTCAAATAGTTTATGAGCCCGTTTACAGCATATAGTAAACAACTAAATTAACTGCAATCTTTGCAATTTCTGAAAGTAAAATAAGTGTGCTAAGTACAGCGGATACTGTAACTGATGTATGCATCTGAAACAATATGCAGTTAAAATTATATAAAGATGAAAATACTGTGAAATAAAAAGTGTACAGTGAGAGGTAGAAGTGGTCAAGACACAGGGGAAATGTTAATAGCTCTTGCATCTGTATCACAGCCATCTTGTTAAGAAACCAAGCTGCTGCCTCCGAAATAATCACCAACACAGTATCTGGGGACATCAGGGAACAAAGCAATATGCACTCTGTTATGAAACTAGAATAATATTGCTTCCTCACAGAAACAGAGACCTCACAGTATCCATGCGTGCCTTTGCAGAAATGTTTGTCTTCATGGGATGTGTGACCAAATCAACTCAGAGACACACAAAGATGCCAAGCTTTGTGTTAACTAGTAAAATGATTCATACTCTGCAGAGTGTCTGGGTTAAACATGTTTTTCATCTGCCCCCTTAGTTCATTTAGAGTCTGTGGAGGGGTAATGCTGGATGGCTACTACACACACACACACAGAGAGAGAGAGAGTGACCTCTTCACAGTTTATTGGGTATTTCGTTGATAATGCTATCACAGTTTTGACTTTCTTTTAGAGTGTTGATCAGTGGATAATAGGTATCTAAATGGATTCTTGGATTTTAATTGCCATGAAGATGCAATAACAGTAGCTTTGTGTTTATGTGTTAGCTCCAGGCAGTGCTAGACATGCATGCAGCCCAGACTGTAATAGCCCTTAATAGGTTTTTAGTGGGAGATTTGTCATAGTGTCTGAATAAACTATATAATTGCCTCTCTGGCAATTGTGAAACATATTTTGGAATATGGATTTCTTGGGAATTAAATGTGATAGTTGGTCTGTTAGGTGTAATTAAAGTTATTTGAGTAAACCATGAGTTTAGATCAGATATGGAATTAGTTATATAACTAATTAACAGGGGCATGTTTCTTAATCTATTTATCATAATAAACACGCCAATGCTGAGGTTTCTTCCAAGACAGTTGAAAATATGAACAGCATCTGTCTTGTGCTGACAGAATTAACATGCTAAGAGCCACCACTAACCAAAGCATTTCTTATTTAATCATCCAGTTTTCGTTGGGTTGCATTTAGTGACCAAAGCCTGTCAGCAAGTCACTGTGGGTTTGGTATTAACTTCACAGTATGGAGTCTGTCAAAGAATGACATTAAGAATTAAGAATGAGTCATTAAGACAGCTTTTCTGTTTTGGTAGATCACGTATGCACACTCCCTGTCTTAGTTTCTTCTGTCTGTCATTCATTACCATTTATAAGATGCTGGTTTTCAGAGAACTGACCTAACCCCAGTTGCTTCTTTGTATGTCTGGTTCACATTCTGCAGCACATCAGCACATTAGTGAGTCAGCACGGTCTCATTATAGTCGCTTGATAGACTGATAAAGCACAGAAACAACACAGCCCTGCAGCTCGGGGACTTGTTGGGCACGCGCATATATATATATATTTTTTAATATATTTATATATATTCTCAGATACTGATAAGCATGCATGCAAACACAAACACACAAACAGACACCCCTGGTGTTGCTTATCTGTCTCCTGGGGCTCAATGCGTGTGCATTTCCACCTGAGCCCAGGAAGGGAAAGTCAATTATATAAGCATAGCAGAATGGGGTAAATGAGCGTCTGCTACACAATGTAGTTTATGTGCTGTGTACACAATATCAGTTGCCTAGAAGTAAAAAAAACGTCTGACTAGCGAGTTGTTGTTTGTTTTTGTTTTTTTATCCACAAGCTTTCCTTTAACAAATTGTTATGTCTTTCAAATAAGCCTTTTAGATTATTTTTCTTAGCAGCTGTCAGAGGTGAATGTCTCTTTCGAGGTATAGTGGACAGTGTCTTGGGTTAATAAATAAAGGATATAGAAAACTAATAATCGAACTCATCTACATGTTTTTGTTTCCAGGTGTCGTGTCTGCAAGACTTCTTTGGTGATGAGGACATTTTTGTTGCATGTGGACCGGAAAAGTTCCGTTACCAAGATGACTTGATGCTGGATGAGAGTGGTGAGGCAACTGTTAGTTCCCGTGACATTTCCATGCTGACATTTCACATTTGACTGCCCAGTCTGTTCCTCTTATGGTCTTCCTTTCCATTCTTTATCTCCTTCCTGTCCCCAGCTGTGTTTTCAAGTTATTTTGTTTGCTATTTTCTAGGGTTAAGCATTTCGTCTACAGTAGCCATTGTAAATGATATATGTACAAAATTGCTAACATCGCCAAAAGTTTGAAATGTGATTACTGGTTGTTTTATTTTCCAGTTTGTAAACTCTATGATGTATTGTAGGGTATTTGTAGGGCATTTTCACTGAAGAAATATTTTTGCTTCAACCCCCATGAGGGAAGCTGCTATTTGATCACACAGCCATTCATTAAATAAGCTTAAGTTACTGTTAAAACTGTGAGTGAACACAAAACAGTATCTGTGACTATGCATTATATCATTGTCAAATCAATGTCTTGTAATTATTTCCCCTGGTTTCTTAAGCTGTCCGCTTCATTACTCTTATCACTCTTCATTACACACGAAGAGTGATAAGATTATCATTACTCCTCATTACACTCATCACTCATTATTTCTTGATGCGCCTGTTCTACTCTGTCCTCTTGGAAGACCAGGTCTGCTGCTCTTATAGTACAGTCACACTGTTGCTCTTTATTCTCTCTGATTGTCCTGTCCACCATAGTCTGCTGAGGACATGTTCTGTCCTCACTTCACCCATCTGTGTTTTGCTGTGTGTCTCCTTCTTTTCCTCCTTCCCGTTGCTGTCTGAAGATTCCTGCTGTTTGGTGCTCATCTGTATTCTCAGCCTCTTATCTCTGTTCCTGTCTCCTACTTGAATGATTCTGCACTGGCTTTTGTTCAGAGGTTTATTCATTTCATTTGTTTCCCATGTACTCCTTCATCCTTTAATAATATTCATCCCACCTGGGTCACCAGGCTACACCTCCTTCCTTTTTTGTCCCTTTTTTAATTTGCCTCCCTCTTTTTCACAATATTTTTCTTTTATTTGGAAAAAAATAATAGCTAGCTGCTTCCATTAGCCAGTTTCCTTTTGGTAACCTTCTTCCCTCTTGAGAAAGAAAATAAAAGAACCTCCTACATGCAGGAAGGTGTTTCAAGTCTGTGTTTCCAGAGTATCTGCCTTTTCATTAGTGACTGATGATTGTCGCCATAAAGTGCTTGTCATAGTAACCAGCTCTAGACAAGAAGAAGAAGCTTTTTTATGGTTTACAGCTTACGCTCAAATGTATACTTTCCATTTTCAAGTTGTCACAGTGGTCTGTGTGACATGAACTTCATCATCTGCCTGTGTCTGTGGTAACATGCAGTTTACACATGTTACGACTTTTTTCATTCAAAGTCTTTAAAGTGTAATCCATTGCATGCTGGTCAGTCGTTACTGGTGCAAGACAAATTGCCTTGTCTCATTTGTTCTGTATTTGGCTTCCAGGTAAGAATTTTATTTACGCTTTGACCCAAATCAGTTTTAAAGAGTCAAAATAGGCCACGCATTGCTAAAGATGCGTCAGTTTGTAAATCAAAATGTTCAGTCGTCTCTACATGTGGCAAATGACACAATAATCTAAACACTGCTAATGAAAAAGTTGAAATGTATGGAGGCGTGAGACAAAGGCATGAAAGACGTCAGATATGACCCTGCTCTAATGACTTATTACAGAGGACATAAAACCCAATAGCGCTATTGTGGACAAACCTGTTTTAATTAATCTGCAAGTCATTTCGAAGAAAAATGTAAACGTTATAAAACTACAGACATCAGACTGTATTAAATAGCTGAATAAGCTAAATGTACACAAATTGTAATCATCATATAGTTCACATCTTCCTTAAAGCCTTCTCTTAGTTTTGTTTTTGGTACTATGAGAACATTATATAGACTATAATACTTTCTTTATTAATTTGCCTTACCCTCAGTTATAACCTTTAAATGGCATATCAGCTTTACCAAAAAGATGAATACACACATAAATGCACACACACATACAAACACTGTGTTGTTTTTTTTCTCTGTCCCAAGAGATTGAAAGCACAATTTTACACCTCCTCATGTCCTGGAACACAGAGGAAGAGGCAGAGGGCAGGAGGCACGAAGCAGAAACAGACAGCGCAACAGAGAGACAGTCAGACTCAGAGCTGCAGACAACTTCGCCTTCTCTCAGCATCACTATAATTATCGCCTCTGCCTCAGCTCTGGCACACTGTCATCATGTTAACACGCCGCATTGTACATTAATCACTGGGCAAGGACTGCCACACAAACACAGAACACACACAGATAGACATGCATCCATGCTTTCATATGCACACATTTGCAGACAAACACATACACACACACAGCAGAGTCTGGTTCCCCTTCCCTCTGGTCTAAATGATAATGAGCTATAATGGGGCCGGGTTAATGAACAGGAGAGAAGCAAAGTTTTGGGGTTGAATGAGGCAAGGTGGGTGTACGAGCACCATCACATGGCTCATTTATCAGGACTGTATGTCTGTAAAATATGAGACCTCTCTGAGTCATAGCTGTCACTCCTGAAACACCATAATAATTGCATTTGGAAAGCGAGCACAGTGAAGGTCAGAATTCATTTTTGCAGCAGACCTGAAGGTAAAACCAGTTACAGCTGTGTTGATACATTAGTGGATTGGTGTTTTCTTGCAAGACTAAAGGTCAAAGTCAATCAAAATATTAAAACAATAGTTGTGCAGAAAACCATCAAATATGAATTTCAGAACATAACACTTGTGTTTGAAAATGCTAATTTTTATCGTTTTGCTTTGTCACACATTTACTATTCACTCTTTCAGTGTATCCTTTTGCCAGCAGCACTGGTGCAGCAGCATTTTCCTCCTTCACTTGTAGCAGCTGCTACATTATTTTGATTTGACTCGAAACATTATAGCTGATGAGTTTGTCCCATTTTTCTCCTTTTTTTCTAAAAAGTTAAAAGTCTTGTTTAAGTGGATAACAGTAACTGAGAAAAAATTGGGTGTTTAAAAGATTTCTGAACATGTGTAACTCTATGTGCTTGCAGAGTGTCGCATGATGAAGTCCATGACCTATGGGAAGATGTCTGGCTCTCTGAGTCGAGGCTCCCCCAGGACCAATATCCAGCCATTACGCAGCAAGTCCCCTGCATCTGGTAAGACAATAAAATAAGTTTCTTTCTTTTTATTGTCACCTCATCTTCTCAAGAACAAAATTTGTTAATGGATTTTGGTATAGAATCATTGTGTGTGTTTGTGTATGAAGACAGTGTCTATCAGGGCAGTGCCTCTGCCCTGACAGACACTGTTGGGAGTGGTTTGTTTGCTAAGACTTCCTCATGTAATTGCTTAATATTTTCTAGCCCATTACTTAATCAGCGTTGCAGCAAATGAAAACAGTAAGAATAAACACTGCAATGTAAAAGGACCTCTGTAGAGTGTCTGGCAGTGTTAACTGAGTGTGTGTATTCATGTGTGAGCTTTGTCTGGTTGCATGCAGAATATGAATTCAAATGAGAATGATTTCACAAGGGACTGGAGAAAAAGGCAAACAGGGATGAGAGAGGAAAAATAGGGAGAGCGGGAGTGAAGATGAGAGGGAAAGAAGAAGGAAGGGGGTTGGTGACTCAATCCTGCAGATCCCCACATGCTGTTATTCACCTGACATACTGATAAAATGTAATAAAATGGCAGAATCTTGTTATGGTACCTTCTGCATTGTGCAAAATGAGGTGAAATACACGCCCCACACAGCCAAATGCAGCCTTGTGTGTGTGTGGCAAAATATTCACTCTGGCTCAAAGCTGGAAGGACTTGGTACTTAGTGTTGAGCTTTAGTTAACAAATATCAGGTTGTTCTTTTTCTGATTGCACAGCTTGAGCTTTGGCTGTGTTTGAAAAATCTAGTTATGCAACAGCTCACCTGATTTTTCATCGTCACTGTTATTTCTTTTATTTGAGTTTGACTGGGCTGGAGATCATTTGATGGGTGATGCAACATAAAGAAATTCCATAAAAACCCCATAAATAAGTAATTCCACCTGGTGTTAAAATACACAAGCATGCACAGACACACTATTTATTGATAATTCAAAACAGCTGCAGTATGTAACTTTGCAGATGAAAAACCAGCATAATATGTGTTAATGTGTTTGTGTTGAGCTGTGAGGGTGAGGCGGGGGAAAAATAAGGTGGAGAGAAACAGCTGTGGTGAGAAGAGAAAGTTCTGGATGCTTGAGGCTTGAAAACTTTGGGGAAAAGGTTATGAGAGTGAGTCATGCACCATCTGATCTCATTGGCTGAACCAACTTGGGAATGAAGGTGTATACTAATGTGTGTGTGTGTGTGTGTGTGTGTGTGTGTGAGAGAGAGAGACAGAGAGACAGAGAGAGACAAAGAGAACAAACCACGGACCTGAAACAGAAAGGGGAAAAGACTTGTCTTGGTTTCCATAGAAACATAGCACAGTAGGAGAACATACTGTAGCTACAGACACTACACACAATAGCCAGTGACAACCAAATATGGCAGTGACTTCCTGTGAAATGGCCTACAGCGGAAAATGAAGCCGATTGACGCTTGGCACTTGAAACCCTGAGTCAGACTGTCCTGACGTTTTCATTTCTGAGAAATGTTCCCTTTCTGCCACTGCTTCTGCCACTTATCATCATCATATGTTCCTGGACCTCTGTGGACTGTTTGGTACCACACTACATTAATTCCTGAAAAACATTGTCTTGTAGCAGAACAGTTTAGGCTGCAGTGACAGGAGTTATCTGCATCTGGTGTTTCTGTTGCTTTTTTACTCTGATGTTCACAATCAGTAACATCAGCACACAATGTCTCCAGCTCTTGAGGACAGTTTGTCCAACAGCTTATGCTGCAAATACCACATGGCTTATAGAGGTGCTGTTCACAAGAGTGCCTTACTGGGATCTGGTCTCACTATTATTAATGATGGAAGCAGAATATTGCACATATGCGAAACAAATGACACATTTTTTGATACAGTGGTACATTTTACAATCAAAAAAACAGTGTTACAGTGGTATTATATAACAAGTAGAGTATTATTACTTTATAATATATCATCACAACAAAGTATAATATTTGAAAAACAATGTAATATTGTTTATATTTATGCATACTACATACTTTTTGCTCATTTTCCTAACTGGACAATATAAAATCCAAAATACATTAAATAAAGCCAACAGTACAGTGAGATGGGAGACCTAAAGAGGTGTGTAAAGGACTTTAAGAAGAGGACACTGCTCTATCTCCCCAGCAAACTTCTGCTAGGTGCTGGAAAGATACCAATGCTAGTGTTATGAGCCATCCGCTGACTGAAAGTTGTGTCCATGTTGTTGGAAGGAACTCAAAAATGTTTGTAGTTGGTGTTGATCTCCACAACGATTGTACTGTACCTTGTCACTGACTCTGCTTTGATGGACAGTATTTGGTAGAAGAGAATGTCTTATATGGGGACATGATGACGTGGTTCTTGTAACTTCATGAGACCATGGTCCTCTGCATTCATTGTGTGGTTTTCAGTTAAGTGTAATGGGACTTAGATGAGAATCAGCTGCTCCAAATCTTAGATTACTCCCCGGTATTTTGGAAGTTAGTTGGTGTCTCAAGTAAAGGAAGAAGAACAATTTCTTGTCTGGTTTCTTGTCTGGTTTCTAAGTGACAGACAGATTGCTGTGGTTAATGAATTATACTTAAAAGACAGTAAAGCACAGTAGTAAAGCACACAAATATGTTGATCTCCCGATATAATAGAGCAGTGTAGTTTGCATCACTATTAGATTAGGTATTAAATGTAAAAAAACAGGGGTTTAAGCCCATTAATTCTACAGAACAATACATTTAGATGAAAGCTGAATAATTATTGGATTGATTGAATATTGCTGCTGCATCTGTTTATTATTTAATTGCAACTATTGCAAACTTGAGATCGTGGTAATGACATTAACAATACACAGACCATGCAAGAAAACTACTTCAGCTAGTTTCTGAATACCAATAAATAGAGTTGTATTATGTCAGATGCATTCTTGGAGAAAGTACAATAAAAAACTCCATTAGTCCTAAACTCCCTGACAGTCTTCAGGTGCTGGGAAAGTAGCCTTGCAAGTCTCTTATTCATTTTCCTTTGAATCAAAATAGGTGTTAATAAAATTCTTTATCACATCTAATAATCTGGACTGAAGGAGCTGCACAGAGAAGATGTGAAGTGTGAAATTATGTCTGGCATAGTGAAAGAGAGAAGGAGAGAGTCAGAGAGCATGTAACACAACACATGTGCTGTCACACACCACCTGTTCTGCTTCTGTGTGTCCTCATTGGGTGTGTTTGCAGCTCAACACCACTGAAGAGCATAAGTCTGACATTCAATATGCGTACAAACACACATAGACAATTAGAAGTTATAATGTAAATTAAATTTAAAAAGCATTATATATATTTCGAAAACTCGGAATGTCAAAAAGTAAGAAACAGCATAGTAGTCTGTATAAAATTTTGACATAAAACTGAAAACTGTTGGATGATGTACTGAAAAGGCATGTGAAAGTTTGAAGTCAATTTTATTGCTTTACCAGACTAGACAAACAAATCATCTTGTCTAGTCTGTTATCTAACATTGTCCTTCGGAGAAATATAGTGAATCAATTCAGAAACACAGTAATAACAATCAGCTTATCAGTTTCCCAGCACAGAAACAATTTCCCGCTCCTCTCTTGTTCTTTCTGAAACACATCAAAACATTGTGTGTTGTATGTTATGCAGGTGAATCATACCATGGGTCTCAGGCGGCAGTGAATCACAGAGTAAAAATAATTATGATATAATTGAAGAAGATACTAGTGATTGAAAGTGTAATATTAAAGCTAATCATATGTTCATGAAATTACATTAAGGAAATCTTAAAATGCAAATTATATTTTGACTTTCTCCTGATTGACCTTTGATGACTACAGCAACTGATTCAGTTACAGCTAAAGAGCACACTCATGTTTCTGATATGGCATCATACTCTTACAGGTTTTAATATGTACAGTATATGTGGTCCGCATGTGGGTTGGTTTGTGCACGTCGCCCTGACACTGTCATCACTCAAGCTTGATTCTGTGATGATCTCACAACCCCAGCTGAGTGTCTATACACACAGACTCAAAATAATGTGAGAAAACAATTTTCACTCGTACATAGTTTCTCGCCATCTGTCTCTCTGCTCTCCTCTGATGCCTCATGTCAGCTAAAATTAACAGAGAACTGCAGATGGTGTCAGTAAGCATCACTCTGATACTTGGGGGTCTCACCTTCCTCTTGCTGTCATGAGCAAACCTTGTATGACGAGAAGAGTTAACGGTGAAGAGTGCAGAGCAGCCATACCAAAAATAAATCCAGTATATCTCCAGAGGATCAGCGGCTGGATGTGGCACTTACTGAACTGTAGTCATATGATGTCTGCAGCCTTCACTGCTTTTTTTTTTGTTCTATAAAACCCATATATGAACGGTACAATAAATGTTATTTCCAGAAGCAGATGAGTAATAATAACAAAGAGCAAGCCAGATAGCGACATTTTCATGGCTAAGGCAGTATTGATATTTGCACTGAAAAATAATCATATGCCCCAAGGTTACTTTGTGTTTATGAAATGATATTGTTTCTGCTCATATGTACTTCATACATTTGTGACATGTAAGTGTACGGATGATGAGCTGTGGTTCCAAATGTGTAATACAGAACATACAACCCAAATGTATTAGCCCCTTCAAGAAATCAAATAAAAAAACAAAGGTGTTTCTAGGATAATGCTGTTTATAATATAGTGCTTCCAAGAGAACAATGACAAAATTTCCACTAAGTTTGATTGAGATGTTTTACTGATGAGCTGAACTGACACAATTCCTTGTATCGGTTGACAAAGGCAACATTATTAGGCCTCTGACAATTAATAGTCAATAGTGTAACCTTTCCAGCTCACAGCTGAGGACAACCTCTTATGGCAGTTCCTAACTAGGTTAGCACATGTCTCTTGAGAGATCTTAGCTCATTCCTCCATGGGAAATTATTGCAGCTTGTCCAAATGGTGTGGCTTTTGAGAATGCTCTATGACCTTGAGCTCCCACTACAGAATCTTGATAGGATTGACATGTTGTTTTGTTGTCCTTGAAAATATTTTGAACCAACCAGTGGGGACCTGGAGCTAGACTACCAGCAGATTTCTTGACATGATCTTTTGAAATGTCAAAATACTCCTCTTTCTTTATGGTTCCATGCAGCCAAGCTTCCCTGCCAGCAAAACGGGCCCACAGCATTACGCTCCCACCACCATGATTTACTGTGAGAAGGGCTGAGGTCCTCAATGACCTTGAGGCCCACCATGATGAAAACTCTTACAGCAGTTTTACTCCTAACATCAACAACAGTCATCTTGGCAGAGAGCCAGGGGTTCTTGTTAACATCTCTGACTATTTTCCTCTCCAAAGTTACAAAATCTTGCACTTTTGACCATGTACATTTTTGTTTGCAGCAGAATTAATCTCCTTATGCTATGCAGTCTTGATTTTATTTAACTTCAGTTTCTGCCCTAGTTTTTCTTTTCTGTTGTCATTTACATCCAGACACACTCTCTGACCCACCTGATCACACCCCTGCTTTGCTCTCGTGACACAAATACACACACTCTCACTCTTTGAGAGAGAGAGAGAGAGAGAGAGAGAGAGAGAGAGTTCCTCTCACCTGTTCCACTCTCTCTCAGATGGAGCACATTGCTCCACTGACCTAATCACCCAAACCACTAATACCTGTTTCAAGCCCTATATAGCAGATCTGTAGCTCTCTGTCTTTTGCTGGATTGTCTGCTTACCTGTCCCCAGTGTGCAACTCTTTAGCCATCTGTTCTAATGCCTGATCTCCTCCTACTCTGTCTGACCTGAACCTGCCCTGCCCTTATTGGAACTGTAAGTCTACAAATCTGAAATCTGACCTGTTTACTGGCCCTCATCTTTGGATTTTATGATTAGTCTGATTCTGGTAACCTGGCTTCTAACCTAGGACCGAACTCTAAATTTTACTTGTCTCTGCCCTGATCTGCATTGTTTATCGGACCCTGATCATACCTGTTTTTTGGATAAGCTGTTGTTTGGATTCCCCAGTATGCTTGTGTTCACTTCCATGCTTAAGCTCCATACTCACCTGACCTTGCCACAGACTTCAAGGAAGCTGCCATCTTGTGCACTCCACCATTTTGTCCCCCCACCTGTCTCTCCAGTCCAGATCTCCTCTTGCAGCCACCTCCCTTTACTTTCATTTTTATAATAAATCCTTTATAACTTAGCTGTTGTTCTGACTATTTCTGGGTCTTTTCATAACAACTCGTAACAGTGTGCAGCTGTTCTAGATAATGTGTGATGCTAGGAAATGCCACTGCAGCTTCCTGCTTAAGATGAGCATCCACTATTTTCCAGACACAGTTCCAGACTGATATATATACTCTTTGGCATGTTAAAATTACGTCTTGCCAAATATTTAATAGTCCCACTTAATCAAGTGTTTAAGTGCCAAGTCAAGCCATGGATGGTTAAGGTATGTAAAGGTCAGTGCTGATAGATTGGTCAGGTTTGGTGGTTTGACATTTAATTGGATGGTCAGAATTGCTGTGTGAACAAAGGTTTTCTTAGATGATGACTTTGATGCCCAACATGATGAACAACTCTCACAACAGTCATACTTGTGACATCAAGTCCAGAAGAGGCCAGTTCAGCATTAGTCTTGTCAGAGATGCAGGGATTCCTTTTGACATCTGACTATTTTCTTCTCCAAAGTTTACAAAATCTTGCACTTATGACGCATCTTGCACATTTTTGTTTCTAACAGAATTTGTCTGCTTATTTTTGAAGAGATTCAGTGTGCAGCTGTTCGAATTACTGTGAAATGCTTGGAAATGCCAGTATGGCCTTTCTACCTAAGATTAACTTCCACTATTTTTTGAGTTCCAGACTGATTTCTTTACTCTTTAAGAGTACTTTAGCCATCTCAATTAAGTGTTCAGGTGCCACTGGCCCTGTTCATGGGGTCCCTTAAGTAAAGCTTAGTGCTGATTGATTGCTTAGGTTTAGTGGTTTGACATTTGATTGATTAGTCAGGTGTGTTTTGAAAGCAAAAAAAACTTAAAATCACCTTGGGTGCTATTTTGTTTTAACTTGTTTCACTTTAGCAAATCAGTAAAATATCTTATCTCGTAATTTCTAGCAGGTTTGATTGATGTCATAAAGAGGACTAATAATTTGGGGTTTAACTGTAAGATATGCACAGGGAAGATTGTGATGGTCCAGCCAACAAGCTGAGCTATTAATTAATTAAGACCAATAGATACTGTCTTTCCCATGGTGGTGAAGAATGCCAAATATGCTCACTAACATTATATATTTGGCCACATGATCTATATATGGGTCCTGTTTATGCATTGTGTGTATTGTTTTATTTATTTTACCATTGGGAAATATAATATGTATCAGCCAGCACATCTGTAGCTGACTTGAAGGCAAGCACACTCACAGGGAGGTTTGCAAAAGAAGCTGAAACACATCATCTTTGGTGGCTGCAGTGGTAGTTGCAGCTGCAGGATTGTATCTTACTGTTCTACAACTTTTCTTACATATGTGTGGATGCTGATTACTGATGCAAGATTAATCTAGAAAGAACTGTTATATTGCTTTGCATTTTGCATTCAGTGCTTCAGTGCAGTCTAAATCAATTTACGTGCAATAGACAGACACTGAGAGAAAGTTTAGTGTCTCACTCAAGTACACTTAAATGTGGACAGAATGAGCCAGGGATCTAACCATCAAGATTAATGGCTTACTCATTCCTAATACATGCGCTGCTGATGTTTCAGATTATTTACCACAATTCTGCTTTCACCCTCATCTTCTAGACCAGGAATAAGAAAAAACCTGAAATGCAGAGCATGATGCTCCTATATTTGTTGCTTAAAATTTCAGTTCAAAAATTGTGTATTTCTAAAATAGTTTGGACAACAAACAATGGAGCCTCTAAAAGGCTTGAATCCTTTCTTCATCTGTCTTTCAATATACTATTTAAAATTGCATGAATCTCTATTCCCAAATTTCTTTAAGTTAAGGTTTTATCAGCTTAATTGTCTTAGCATTGAAGCAAAAAAAGTAAATAAGCCGCTGCCAAAATATCAGAATTAATTCAAATGAATTAAATTTGATGTATTCTGCCCTCTCTCTGTCTCCGCTGCGCGTCAGAGTTTGCGCAAGCAGCCTCTCCGCCTCCCCATGTAGTACAGAGCTGCTCCTCTCCCATTCACCACAGTTTACTATCACACTAGACGGAGAGCTGAGAAAGGTGCTGTTCTTGTTCTTCTGTTTACCCTGCTTTGGATTATCACTGTGTTTTTCATCATGCTGGAAGTGGAAGGTAGGAACCTAAAATGGCATTTTATTCGGCTTTTGTGTTAAACGACGTTTGTCATTATCTCCACCTGCGTAAAGTTTATGTTTCTGATTGGATCATTATGTAGAAATATGCGGGTTGATGTCGATTCGTCGGTGTCCACGAGTGGAATACCGTGTAGTGATTTTACACTGATATGGTCTCATAGATGAGAAATATCGTAATAAATATCTAATATGTAAACGTCTATCGTTGTGTAACGGAGAGGAGCGCTGCCTTTGTGCGTAACGATGATGCTGAATTTCATCAATGAAGATGAAAAAAACAAAGCTCAATCAATAGCAGTTTTTATTTCCTAATTCACCGCGCGTTTGGGAAATAATATACTTGTGTAATAATGTGGAAGCCGGTGCTATGTTAGTCTGATTTTGGTTTATCGTCTCTGTCTTAAATGATTCAGAAAGTTGTTTGATCTCAGCAGGGGATAAACACTATAGGTACAGTGAAGGCTGAACCACGTCGTTCACACAGGACTGACACTGAAAATACAGTTTGTACATATACTGAAGATTGTTGAGATTGGAAAATGGCAATCTTTATTTTTTAATCTAGATTTCTCTCTAAATACTATGGAACAGTCAATTTATTTTCCATATATTTAGTACATTTAACTACACCAGAAGTCAATTTGTGAACTTTATGGAGCTACCCATCCCATCTAAATAGTATTTCAGTGTTCCTGATTGGTCTTCTGCAGGCATCAGGAAACCTATAAATTGACATTTGTTCAGATGGAGTCAATATGGTTGATTCTCTGTGAGGATAAAACTGTTGTTACCATTTGTGTTTTCTCCAGATATTGTGGTTTCACAAACCTGTAGTTCAGTTAAGGCAACCTTTCTCTGACTTCTGGTGAAGTGGTGTCTTGTTGCCAAGAGACAGTAACCCATATTTTCAGTAAGATGCAAAACATCCTCGAGGTAATAATGTTATCTGGCTTTTTTGAATCTAGCTTTTTGCCTGACCACATTTTTGCCTGTGTTGAGCATTGATTAATCCAATGTTCTTGTTTAATGAGGTGATGCCGCTGGGTTTTGTGCTCTGCTGCAGCTGGAAAAGTAGATCGAGCTGAGGTCGTGAGTGCATTAAACAGAGGATCTGGTTGAAAATGAGGACAGCCTGGTGTTGTTTGTTGACTTCCAGCCATGCACTTATTGCCTGGAACACAATGTTATTATTAGATGTGCATATGTTTAAAGGTCCAGGTATAACTGGTTTGTTTCTGGGAGATTTGGAGCAACAGGATATGTGTTTAGGCTAAAGTTAAAAAAGAGCAATGTGGACCTCACTGCTCTTTTCCTTTCTCTCTTACTCACCGTGTAGTCGTCCTCCTCCTCTTCTGCCTCATTCATGTGAATTGATAGATGTTGAGGGTGGAAGTGTGGGCTGCTGCTAGACACTCAGAAATGTAACTGTTCTAGAAAATATGAATTCACATTCAGTATTTCTGTCTCGTTTTCTCCCTCTAGTAAATGGGACGCCGGCCAGTCAGCTGTCCACTCCTCATTCGGGAAAATCTCCCAGCCCCTCCCCAACAAGCCCAGGCAGCCTCAGCCGACGCCGGGTAAGATAAGAATACACAAAAACAGTCACTCTTAACATTTAGTGACACTAAATCAGTAACGTATTCCTTCTATATTCTCAGGAAAAGGACAAAGCCGTATCTGAGCATAGGCCAACTACATCTTAAAGTTGCTAGAATATGAAGAAATCACTACATCCCAACATCTTTAGTGTCTCAGGAGGGGTGACCTCGGACTGTGCTGCTCTGGGATTGGCAGGCTAATGTTAGGATCCACTAATGTTACAGATTTTATCCAGAGTCAGTAGTTTTCAAGGGCAAGTCTTTCTTTCATTGTGATGTTCATGTTCTCACATATGCTGACCAGTCAGTCAGTAAATTGTGCAGTACCTGATCTAAAGAGAGACAGATGATTGGCTTTTTGTGTAGCCTGCTCAAATCGTGAAGCCTGTTTTTATTCTGCAAAAACTGATTTGCATCCCCTGTTAGAGACAAAGCAGTGTATTGCTGCATGTGAGCAGAAAAAAAGACCCAATCAGTACTGACTCCTCATCTAGGACTTTTTTTTTTATCAAGTCATGTCATTTTGTACATGTCCTTTTGTGTTTAGATAAAATTTAGAAACACATTTTATATTAGTAACTGACTATTTCATCCATTGTCCAACCAATATTTTTAAAATACTTAAAACATCTTCCATATGTTAACACACTGTAAAACCTATAGCTAGTAAAGAGAAAACACTGTGCAGGGCAGGAGCATGCAACTCAAATGGAAAACTTGATCACATGAAGAGAGGCTGAGTTCAAGTACAGGGTGTACCTCAGGGGTGCTGCTATGATTGATTTTGTAATTAAGGTGTACACACAAAGTTTTTTAGGGAAGCAAAGGCAAGAATATTAATAATATAATATAGGGGAAACAGAAATTTGAGTAGTTACTGTTTCTATAATATGCTTACTTAAACCCTCAGGTTTCTGAATCCATCAGTAATGAGGTTGTGTTGATGTGAAGGTCAAATAGGTCAAATTTAGGTTGTAGCTTCTGACAAAACAAGTTGCACTGACACTTCCACATTAATTTGTATAATGAAATGGGTCACCACTGATTTCATTATTGAAAGGAAAGGATGTTGTTGCTACCATCTGCTTTTCTTATCAGACTTTAGCCTGCACAAAGTAGTTTCATAGAGCAACTCTGACTTCAGTGGTACAGCAGTGGAATTCTAGATTTATGCAACACAAGCTGAGTGTGTATTTCTCAACCAGAGATTATTCCCGGATTTATACTCTCTGGCACTCTCTAAGCCTAGCTTGGCTAGAAGGAAGGGAGGAAGCCTCACAGCACATTATCTCTACTCTCCACTTTGCAGCTTCACACTCTTCATCCATGTTACGATGTAATTCTCTTCTCGACTTCTTACTCCTTCTTTTCTCTGTTAGCGATTCTCCTTCTGTCCCTTTCCCTGTTTCTAATTTCTCTCTTACTCCGTCTGCCACCCATTTTCATATAGTCTCACCCATCCTCATCTCACTTCCCCATATGAAAGTGTATTAACTTCACATGGAGAAATTATTATATTTCATTTTAATTATTATATTTTTTGAGATTTTTATTTTCCCTTGTAGATCAATCCAAATCTTCTTTGAGGATTAGGTGCCATGTTCTGACACAGTTTCCAACCACCTATATATATATATGTCATCAATGTAGTTGACACACACAGAAATGACTCAGAAATGACCCTTCTCTCAAACATGAAACCTAAACATTGGACCTTTTTGAAGTTTCAGCTAATACATTAACTACTACTACCACCATGGGTATTGCATTTAAACAGTTCACCTCTCTGGACCCTGCATTTTAACACTTAGAGGCACTTTGATGCACAACGTAGGTTGCTCACACAACGCGAATCATCCCAACCTATTTCCCCGGGCAGACTATACAGACATGGCTTTGCACCATTGCTTTTATACTTTTGCTTTCACACATATTTTGCTGCAGGCACATGTGCACAGATTCCATAGAAATTGGACACAGACTCACTCAGTTTTAATAGCTTTCCATATTCATACTGCTTTAATATTTAATATTAAACCTACAGACACATGCAGGAGCACACCCTTAATGTTGTTTCTGTGAATATCTATTCTTAAGCACATAGAGATAAACTGGTTGAGCCAGCACAGCCACAATTCTTTTCTGTCTGTTTGCACCACTAGATGTGAAAAACACAGTTAGGGTAATAAACGACAATATACAGACAGCGAGACAAAGGTCTATGATGTCAGTACCTCAGCTGTGATACAGCTGTTTGTGTGTGACTGTGCGAGAGAAAGAAAGTGCTAATTGTTAACGGTAGTGTGTCACCTACATCCTCCTCTCACCACTGAGTCATCTGTGTCCATAATCCATTGATTTGCATGCTCCATCTCTCATTTTTATTGTCCATATATTGTGTCGGGTGATTCATTATTAAATTATGTGTGTATGTGTATGAGTGTCAAAGCAGATTGAAGGAGAAAGTGTGTACTATGAGCTGAGAATTATTGTGTCATTCATGTGAGTGTGTTGTTACTGAGGGTTGTATTTGTTTTTGGTTGTATTATATTTCACATTTTATGTTGTGTTGATGTCATTAGATGGCTTGCTCATTTTTGTTCCTGTGACTGCCATAAAGACTGGCTGCAGCACATGAGGAAATGGGGAGAAAACATTGGAAGCTGCAAATTTAAAGCTTAAAAATTGGATCTTGAATATTTCATTCCTTTGACTTGTTCACAAAAAGTACAACCCATCGCATATTTCCACATATTTAGATCTAATAATCGATAACATTAAATTCTGCAAATAGGTTTTAGTATTTTTTTCCTGCATTCCCATTTACACACGAAAGATTGATGCATATGAAAATGGTCTGTGACAAATTATGTTTGATAATCTGGTCCATCATCTACATATTCAGATTTTCTCATGCGTGGTTGCCTGCTCTTCTTGGCTCAGTTATTTCTGTTTTGTTTTTGGGTTTTTTTCCTTTGTTTAATGTATTAATTTCCATTTGTTGATGTCATTAAATTCATTGTCATTTCATTTTCATTTTGTGTTATTTTTTTATTGCCCTACTCCTTATCCATGGTGTTTAACAGCTGTTCATTATGTTAAACACACACAAAAACAAACAAATCATTTTCAATAGATGGTACCTGATTGTTCATATTTAATAGTAGTTTTCCTCTGTTAAACTCACTTCAGAGCAGACAGTGCATGTTCTCTTCTGTCCCAATGTTAATGTTCTGGATTGATTTTTTAATTTGACTGGGGCAGTCCAACTTTCCCTACCCCCATTTTCTAATTTCCCCTAAAGCACTTAATCACATTCCTGTGATTCTTGAAAATTACAGTCCATAAGATTCATGATTAGAAAATGTCCTTGTGTCCAACTGGCAGATAAAGAAGACTGAATCTCCAACCCAGTGTTGAGCTTTTCAGATGAGAGTCAAATGGATTATGTTTCCTGTCTGTCTAGACACCAAAATAAGAGCCAAGAAATATTATCTCCTGTACCTTGTGTTCTTATGAGAGTCCAGAGTAGGAACTGGGGACAAAGTACTCTATTTTATCAAA
Source organism: Helostoma temminkii (assembly GCA_900302695.1). Lineage (NCBI taxonomy): Eukaryota > Metazoa > Chordata > Actinopteri > Anabantiformes > Helostomatidae > Helostoma > Helostoma temminkii. The sequence continues at coordinate 21,706 of OMLM01008294.1, forward strand.
TCTTATTAGATCTTTTCCACTGAAGCAAACAGCAACAAATCTTGTCTTTGCTGGATATTGGATGACAGTGAAAGTGAGAAGAAATGCTGCTAGAAGAGAGGTTTGGCTCATCCTCATCCAGCCTAGGAGACAGTTAAAGAGGGCTTTAGGATGTGTCTCTTAATCAGAGTCAGACGGGCACTGAGGACAAGGGTAGCATTACAGCTAAGTTGGTTATGTAAATGCTGGGTGCATTTTAATGATGTTTTACAGATTTCATTCCCTACTGCCACTGCTACGTATTTATAATCTACATTTAAGGTCAAGCTCGGACATCCTGTTTAATTCCTATTTATGCACTGATCAGTATTCAGTGGCTGAGTGTTGGCCTTGCTGGTTTGAAGGGGCACCATTTCCAGTCATGATGTACAGTAAAAGGTTTGTGCGTGTGTTTTTTAGCTGTTTTTTTAGAGTCATAGCCAGAGCAAAAGAGTAGAGATATAAAACTAGGAATAGTTTATATTGTATTGTGCAACAGGGAGAAAGCTGGATGGTCTAACAATAACAGTTCCTACCAAATCTAATGATCAATATCAACCAGACTGTCTCCATACACCTTCACTCCGATGTTATTCACATTCTCCATCTTTCTTGGTTTCTTAGTCTCTTTCTCACTCTGTCACTCCAATTGTCTCGTTGTTTTTTCAGACAGGAAAAAGAGACACAATGTTCATAGAAGGATGAACTCACCTCCCTCTCAGCCTGCAGACAGGAAATGGCCATATATAGGCTTCTGTCTCCACACTGGAAGTCTCATAAGCTGCCTCTCTCCTCTCTGAGAGCAGTTTCCATAGCAACAGTATTTTGTTTCCCTCACTGGCAGGAAGAGAGTGATTGGAGTTCAAAATGAGAAAGCAAGTAGACCACAGAGCTGGATGTGTGATAAGGGCACAAGAGAAGGGGGTATACGGGATGAGAAAATAAAAGAGTAGAAGGAAAGGATGTTTTGGAAATAAAGAACAGGAGGGTCATCGGCTTTAAAGGTATTAAGTGGGTTTTTTTGTTCCGGGATGAGTGCCCAATCAAATTCAACATTACATAAACCAAATTCAGCCTGACTCACAGCTACAGTCATCTGGTCGGCTTTCGGGTCACAGCAGTTAAGATGAGGGAAGAACTGTCAGCTATTTGAACAGAGATATAGGGCAACTCATCTCTGAATCGTTTTTGGATTCAAGTTATTACAGTGAATGGCCTTTTCCTCTCTGACAGTGAATTCCACAGGCTGTAGCACAGTCTGACCAGAAACTGAAGAAATTAAGAGGTTCAAATGAGGGCAGGCTGAAAAAGAAGAAATCATATAGGAAAAATCTAATCAAATATGTACATAAGTACACACAATTGCCTTCATACCTTGACCAATATTATTCATGCAAACATTATGTGTTGATCTACAGTATTGTCAAAATCAACTTTGTAAACCCAGAAGCAGAATACAGTATGTGACTTAGTCACAGGAGAAATGTTGTTTTGTGACATTTCTTCTCTTTGCATGTTTCAAATGGCTGACAACAAACAAATCATTTTCAATAGATGCAATTGCCAGCACCATCAATTAGATCTCATCTCCTCCAAGGAGTCAGGACCGATTGATGTGTGAACTATGTGGCATGAAATCATCATCAAGAGAGCTTCATGTCAGGCTAGACCTTGGCTGAAATGAGAGATGAAAGACAAACCTTTGCCATAGCCGACATTAGTTAGAGGTGGTCATTAATAAACTGCTCATGCACTGCTGGATTTGGACTCAGTATTTCAGGCAAGTTGCACATGGAGAACAGCTCATGAATCACACGCATAGCGCAGACCATTTACAGTGCAAACTTCCCTTATTTATCACATTCACCCAGAGACTCATACATTGGAGAGAAATTGTTAAGTGTCCACCTCTATTACTGTGCCAGACTGCACATCTGGGATTTATTTGAGTGGAAACCTTCAAACCCCAAAGATCCTTCACTCTTATGTTAGGACTGACTGTAAGGCAGGGTTTTAGAGAGGAGAATAAAAGTGAGAAAAGATAGACGCTGAACACTTGAAGAGACTGTCAGCCCAGATAAATGTGCGCCAAATGAAAAACAGTCGAACAGTAATCTACAACTGGTTTCGGCAGAACAGAAAGATGGACAGGAGTGGAGAAAATGTAGAAATACTAGAGGGTAGATTCTCATTTACAGTCCTGACTAGGTCCTCTCTTCCTATCCTTGTTGCTTCCATGACAACCAGACAGAAGGTTATGAGGTGGAGGGCGTAATGAGTTTTTGTCTTTAGACGCTGCATCTCACTATCTTTCCCCTTAATGACCTCCTGCTTACCAACCAAATGAAAGCCAGTATTCGCCCACATTTATTAATGTCACCAAAACCTATATTTTCATGTTTTCTTAAAGGAAATAGTGAGGAGTGAAAGGAATATGCAATTAGAGGGATTGTTTTAAGTTCTGTGAATGGGATGTACTCATCCCTCCAGTGTTCTCACACATACACACAAACACACAGGTGGTTTTCTGAGTTTATATTCAGCTCACTGGCTCACTTTTCATGAGCAAGTGTGTGCAAAGAGCACAGAGCAACAGACAGGCATCCAAACACAAAGACAGACATAGAGATGTTCTGAGGATGAGATGAGTTACACAATGCTTCTTTGTCTATTTTGGGATGTACTTATTTGTTTCAGCTGGGATTGTACCAGAAGGGACTGTTTGATTAGATTTTTTTGAGCATGGATTGGATTATAAGCTATTTACAGATAATTCAATTATTGTCTTCCTTTGTTTCTCTTGCCATCCTGCTCCCTACCTTTCTCGCTGCAGGGGTCCCAGGGTTCTTCCACCTCTCTGTCTTCCCCTAAAGTTTCCAGCTCAGTGGAAGATGGAGATGGACTTGTTACAGAAGGTGAGGAAAATCAATGTTCAAAAAGAGTGTTCAAACTGTTTGTTAGTGGGAAAAGGCGATGCGGTTGCAAATATCATGTATGTCTGAATCATGTTATCGACCTTTAATTCATCTCCCTCTCACCACTTTCACCCATCTCTGTGTTCTTCAGAATTGTACATCATGTTCTCAGCACTTCGTTTGGTCACATCTTTCCCTTCCTCTCCTCTAGAGTCTTTCTTTACCCCCTCAAACTCTGTAACACCACAATGAATGATGAGCTGGTAAAATGAGTTGGTTGGCTAACATTAAGATGTTGAACTCATTAAAGAAAGCAACCAGCAAGAATATTATTAATGTGTTTAAGATTACTTTAATATCATCTGACATTTTACTCATAGAGTTATTTACTTACAGAGGACCCAGGGAACTGTCTCAAATGTTATAAATCAGTTCATGTATTAATATTTAACTGAACACTGATTGCATATATTTGCATTTTGATTAACCAGTTGGCTTCTCATTTACTTTTCTATTTCCCTGGTTGATTACTACTTGCAGAGCACTCTTCAGTGCCTCAGTGTGATATATGTCAAATATAACTATAGAGATCTCATTGGGTTGGAAAGTTAATTTGCAAAAAAAAATAATAATAAAAAATCGTGGTATAAATTATTAAAAACTAATATATACAACTGATAATGGTATTTGTATGTGTGAGTACCTTACCTTGAACTTTATTTCTTTAATGTTTATTAGTCCTATTACAGTTGGAACGTGCTCATTATACGCAGTGTAAATGAATTATAATTGCCACAGTCTGTGCTATAGTCATTAACAAGGCTTTCTTTGTCTTTCGTGCCTTCCACAGTTCAGTCTATGCAATTAATTCTTCTCAGGCTAGAGAAAGTGTGCATAACTCAAGTTTCAATGTAAACTGGTTTACATTGCCTCAGTGACTATAAATCTTTGTTTCCTTTCTGCAGCTGAGGTTCTAGTCAATGAGGTTCCTGCTGTGCCGTCCTACATATCAGATCGCTACAAGGTGGGACGTATGTTAGGTGATGGGAACTTTGCAGTAGTTCGTGAATGTGTGGAGCACTCAACGGGACGGGAATATGCCCTGAAGATCATTAACAAGGGCAAATGCAGAGGCAAGGTAAAGTACAAACTCCCAAGACAGAAGAGTATCATACAGTGATAGTGCAGTTAGTTAAAAATATTGTTGCTTGATTTAAATGTTACTTATCTTTTCTAATGTTATAAAGAGTAGGGTATAAGTATAAAAATATTTATTTTGAAGACTACTAGCAACAGCAAAAGTATAAATACAGCAAAGAATCACTTGAGAAAACTCATAGAAATTGCCCCAACTAAAGCTGTCCGTCCAAGGCATTTTTTCAGTAATTAAAATAACTACATTTACAGTCACAGCACAGAGTTGTGACAGACTTATAACCTTTAATAAATTCTATTTCAATTCTTACTCCAGGAGCATATGATCCAGAATGAGGTGGCCATCCTGCGCAGAGTCAAACATCCAAATATTGTCCTGCTCATAGAGGAAGTGGACACTTACAATGAACTCTACCTGGTCATGGAGCTGGTCAAGGTGTGTGACTTTGTTCGTATACTGTACTAGCCTTTTTATTCATATGTGTAAGTGTATAAGTTAGAGACAGACTGGGATATGTTACCAAACTGAGATAATGGAATCAACTTTTCTCATATACTGTATAATGTTGATCAGTATCATCAATGTGAGATCAGCAGAAGGAATTAGACACACAGCAAAACATTCAATGGGTGAAGCAAATGATGAATTCCAACCAGTGACACAGTGTGGGATTGAAAGATTCGGTTTATGGCCTGGAGCGCTCGTGTGTTCACATTTTTCATTCTCTCTTGCTCTGTGAGTCAAGAAATGTTTGTGCATAATTCAGGAGCCAGGAATGTGATCCATCTGTTCGAGTTGTGGTGTGGAGTACTACGGAATATAGATGAGAGGCAATCTGTGAGAGAAATGTGTGTACTTGTCCAAAGTAGGAGGATCGAGATTGGACATGGAAACAAAGAGTAAGCGCAGCAAAGAGAGGGAGAGAGGTGCAAAATAAAGCCAAAATACACATGGCTTTGTTTCCTTTTGCCAGTTTGTGTTTTGGGGTAGGTCTCTTAGTTTAAATGACCAGAAATCTTAATCCTCATATACTGATATTTCAGACAATATTAGGAAGATCTGTTTTAACATGGCAGAGTAAGACCCACCATAAAGCTTTTTTTTTTTTTTTTTCAAATATGATTTGAAAAAATGGCTTACTAAAGCTCTTTTAGTGGAATGAGAGAAAATTTCCAAAAATCTTGTGGAAAGACTCAGAAAGACATACAGAGAATGTTGTGGCAGCTCCATGGGTTTTGTAAGGAGATGTTCAGTAATGACATGTGGTATGTTTAGGAATTGTATTTCCAGGGTACTGAAATAAGTATTGAAGCGAATTAATTGGTTAGCGGCTGAGCTGTGACATTTGACAGTTTTCATATTTAAATAACTGTTGCTGTACAGGTCAGATGCTGACAGTGTTCCTGTGTATACGGAGAGAGATATTCAGGCCTATTTTAAGCCCCTGTTCCACTTAGTCCACTCAGTGAGAGGATGAGAGGGAAAGTGGTAAGAAGAGGGTGAAATTCAGACAGAAAAAAAGGCAAAAATAAAAATTTAAAAAATAAAAGAGACAGAGAAAAAGCCTGAGGGAAAAGTGGAAAGGGTGAATTACAGGGAAAAAATTAAAATGAAAGGGAACATTAAAGACTGGAAGAGGGAATGTTTCAACCAAGATGAGGAACAGAAGGAAATCCTTGCAACTATATCAACTTTTTGGCCAAAAACTCTTTTCAGCAAAAAAGATGAGCAATTGTGAAAACACAAAAATGAATCTGTCACTGTTGCTGTGAGATCGTGAAAGAAACTCTAGTTACATTGTTCATCATGTTTTGTCCACAGGGGGGAGATCTGTTTGATGCCATCACCTCCGCCAACAGATACACAGAAAGAGACGCCAGTGGCATGCTCTACAATCTGGCCAGCGCCATCAAATACCTCCACAGCCTCAACATTGTGCACAGAGATATCAAACCAGAAAACCTACTGGTGAGTTCACACAGTGGGTCAGCATGTGTATGTATTGTATATGTGATCATATAACTTACACAACACGGCTTCTTTCTTTCCCTCCATTCCTTTTTGAATGAACAGTGAAGTACTATCACTCACAGAGATGACTCATCCCTGCAGCCCTCACACCTCCTGCACTCTCCTTCTTCAGCCTCCTTCTTTTTCTCTCTTCTGTCGACTTCTTCATTGTCCTCTTATCCTCTAACTCTTGTTGAGGACACATGATGAGACTTTTTCACACACATGACTTTAGAAATGTTTAATTCCAAAGATAGGCAAGTGGCCTCTGTTACCACATTCAACCCTTCTGACCTTCTTTTCATATATTTCCACTACTCTGCATTTCCTTATTTTACTCTCCAACTAAATTGAATAAGAAGTGCTGAGGTTGAGTGAACATCTAGAAGAAAAATACTGAACCTTTTAGTGCTTACTATACTTGTCATTTGGCTTTACAATTGTGTTTTCTCTTTTTAATTGTTAAGTGTCCTTATATGAAGATTTTGTATTCACCATTTGTAGCGAAATAACTCAAATGCCTGACACCTGTGTTAAAGCTAACTAAAGTCAGTTAGAAACCAGAACAGGGATTATACAACATATAATGATTCTGTCCACCTGGGGGCACTTCAATCAGGAGTAAACACTGACAGATTATTTACAGATTATTATTATTCATTTAAAGTGGATATGTGGACATCCAAAAACATTCTTTTATAAACACCTGATGAATCTAAGTATTCTTTTAACTCCATGCTGGTCTCCACCATTACCTACTGCAAAAATCTGGCTGGGGCTACTAAATTATATCATTATTATTTAAACTAGCCCCTGCTGTAAATGTGGACAATATAATAGAAACACGTCACTGTAACACAAATAAACAGCAGCACAAACTACAGCCTCGAAAAAATTACCTTACACCTCCTCTCTAAAACAGTTAATATTATCACCTTCATGAAGAGAAGATATTTTGTGCATTAGATTGCACTAGTTACAAACTACCAGCTGAGTATACCAGTGTAAAAGTGAACTTGTTCACCTGGTTTATGAGAGCTTTTATCTAAAACCAGCTATCAACTGAGGTGAGTGACAGATTAGAATCAACTAATAGAATAGTAGTAATATTGATTATAGCAGCTTTAAACTCATAGTTTGTTTGCAGTTATGTCACATTATAAGGTGCTCCTACTATTCTGCACACCCCAACTGCACACAAAACCTTATACAGCACAGGGAACTACTGCTAACTGTAGAGCTGTCAGAGTGTGCGATAGGATTTGAGACTTTGGCGCACACCCAGTGGAACCATAAAAAAGACTATCAGTGAGGAATACATGCTGCTATCTCCCATATGCCCACATAGATTCAACCAGGGCACAAAATCAAGGACTAAGACAGTTGTTTTGTGTTTTTTGTCTTGCTGACACACACCAAACAATCCAGCAAGAGTCACAAAAACACCCTTTATGCAGCTATAGAAGCAGGAGTTGTCGTGCTGCATAGTCCAAATCTTACTCATCACATTGCAGTCACATAAACTATTATGTGTTTTTTCTCTGAGTTTAGGTGTATGAGCATGCAGATGGCAGTAAAAGCCTGAAACTGGGAGACTTTGGCTTGGCAACTGTGGTGGATGGACCTCTCTACACTGTCTGTGGGACACCAACATATGTAGCACCTGAAATCATTTCAGAAACAGGGTAAGAGCTGAGTTTACAAGCTTGCTGTTGTATATACATGTATATGTTTACATTTTTCTCATTGTCTGCCTCATTCTTTGCTTTGTGCAGGTATGGCCTTAAGGTGGACATCTGGGCAGCCGGAGTCATCACCTACATTTTACTATGTGGATTCCCACCCTTTCGAGGGTAAGTTAGCAGCCAGATATTCCTATTAGTTTAACTTTTTTTTGCTATGAAACTCCTTCTAGAAATCATGGTACACACAGAGAGCTGTCCACCTAATTTACTAATACTGCCTCTTTACTGTTAACAATGTTAATCAGAGTGTTTTCTTTGTGGAAATGTTATCTTTGCAGGAGCAGTGATGATCAAGAAGTGCTTTTTGATCAGATACTAATGGGACAGCTAGAATTTCCTCTACCATATTGGGACAATGTGTCAGAAACAGCCAAGGTACATAAAATACCTAATCCAGATAGACAACCCTGGTCCTAGAGAGCCACTATCCTGCTTCTTTTCCAACTGTCAATTTCCTTCCCACTGTTGATTACCTGGGATTATCTGGGTCAGGTGTGTTCAGCCATTCAGAGGCTGTAAGTGCAGGGATAGTTGGAAAACAAGCAGAGCTGTGGCTCTCTAGGATGAGGGCTACCCACCCCTCATATAACTAATCAAGTCTGTGTGGCATAATCTGGTTGATTCACTTTAAATAGAGGGAATAAAACCTCACCAGTGTTTACTTTTTTTTGCAGGAGCTGATCAGATCCATGCTGGAGGTGGAGGTGGATAAGAGATACACTGCCCTCCAGGTGCTAGAGCACCCTTGGGTCACTGTAAGTACAATGTTCGCTGAGTTTATCTGGCCAATCACAATATGATATTTTTCCCACAAATGTTGATTTTTATCCTCTCCTTCCTTGCTTCCTTGACAGGATGAGGGTCTTTGTGAGAATGATCATCAGTTGTCAGTAGCAGGAAAGATAAAGAAACACTTCAACACTAGTCCAAAGGCCAACGACACCACTGCAGGAGTGTCAGTCATTTCTGTAAGTCACTCTGGTTCATCTAAAGCTGTTGCACTATGTTCATTTGGTTTATACTGGGGTGTGTAGTTTTCTGTAATCTTGTCAGTCTATTTGTTCGACATTTAATGCAGCTACGACTTTCTGAGAGAAGCTTGTGTCTTTTCGTAGTTCTGTTGAACTAGTGTTTAGATTGATTATACTGGTTTCTCTTTGTGTTCAGTTGGATGACAGCTTTTCTATGCAGAGATCTGGGTCGTTGGATTTCTACCAGCACCCGGCCATGTACTGGATAAGGTACGCCAGGTTTCCAAAGACACAACCGTGTAGACGGTCACAAACCAGCGAGAAATCAAAACAAACCTAAATAATGTCTGAAAATTGATGCCTCCCCTCCTCCCTGTGTGCTGCCTTGCTGACTGGCGACTGCTGTGCTGCTTTGACAGCTTTATGTTTCCACTGCTCTGTGCTCTTTGTGCTTGGCTTTTTTCTTCTTTTCTTTCACACCTCGCTTCCTGTAAACAAGATTTCATGCAGTACTTGTGTTGTTGTCTGTCTTTTGATTAAGCCTTGCCCTCTATGCTGTGTTGCTGTGTATCACTATCTCCTGGATTTCTGTGAATAACCTTGTGTATGTTTCTCGTAAATATTTAATTTCTTTGATAACAAAGTAAACAAAATGATGTTGCTCGGGTTTTACTGTGTAATGGTCTGTTTGTGTGATTTCTTTGTGAATGCTGTCTTTCCAAAGAAATAACCCTGTCTGTTGCTTGTCTCAACAAATGTCACTGTTTTTTGCTTGTGATGCTTCTCACCTGGCTGCCTCTACTACTACCACCTCCTTGCTGTTAATTCTTTAATGCCCAGCTTTAATGTGTGTGACTTTATCCTTTTATATGGAGGACCTATGGATGACTATTGTGATATTTGATATTGATATTTGCAGTGTTTAAACACTAACAAGGGCAATCGATAGCAGAAGAAAATGACTGCATTCATCAATTGAATTTATTAGATGAAGCAGTGAATGTAGTTCAAATAGATTTTGTTCAATTATATATGAATGCATGGTTCCCCTGGTCCTCCATACTGGATAGCCACTGTACCGCTGGATCACTTCAGTCTGCCACTTTAGGCTGGACCTAATGACAATGCTCTCCTGTTCCTTTCTCATTTAGGCCACCCCTCTTGATAAGGAGGGGCAGGTTCTCAGACGAGGATGCCACCCGGATGTGAAGCCACTGCCTTTGCAGCTGATGCAGACAGTGACAACAGTAACAACATCAACAACAAAAATAGCGCGCGTGGAGCCTCCCAGTTGCCTCCCTGGTCTGCCCACGGCTCCTTCCTCTCTGACCCCTGACACCTGCTTTGACCCTTCCCCAGATCCCAGTCTCCCATCTGACTCTGATGACATCTCCATCAGCTCAGTCAGCACCGCCTACTCCCCCAACTCACCCTTCTAAAGAGGAGTAGGGGGAGGATGAGGAGGCCAGTGAGTGCAGAGGAAGAAGAGAGGAGGAAAACTCATCCTCATCCAACTCCTCCCTCTTTATGGAGGAGGAGGAAGAGGACGCATTGGTTTCACCACACTCTCATCTAAGGCTGTGAGTGAACAGGAGAAAACTGTGGAAAAATCAGACAGTATTTTTAGCTCTGCTGAATCTGTCTTTCCAGTTCTGGAGCAGAGATTGATCGAAGGATGGACAGAGGACAAAGATGGTTAGAGAGGTTGGGAAAAGACTAATGAGGATTACAGTGATGAGGGAAAATGTGTAAAGAGTTGAAAGACTTGTTTTTTTATTTTAACATTTTCTCATCCGAGCACATTGCAGAGCTCAAGGAGCAAGAAAGGGCGACTTAGCTGTTTACCCTTCAGTGATGATCCGAGCTCAACATGCAAAGTTCCTTACGGTGGAGCACCTATAAAAGGCAATATGAGAATATGGACCAATGTTCATGTTTTATTGAACCTTATTTATCCATTCTTTATTCACACTTTTTAATATGCATTTCCCTTTTTTCATACACAATGTTTTGTTGACCTGGCCTTGGAGTTTGGTGAAATGCAAATAATGGCAGTGTGTAGTAGTAAAAATTTTGAAGTAGGCTTCCATAGATTTGATGAACAGATAATGTTGGAAAACAAGTATTTAGAGAAGTTTTCTTACAAAATGTGTTAAAAGCTGTGTTCGAAAATATATAAATGCTATAATTCTGTGGTCCACACAACACTGGCATTGCCTTCCCAGAATGCTGGATTGCAGTATTACAGTTTACATTTTACACAGACTGCTACTAAGACAAAAATGGTGCATTTGATTGCTCCTTGTAATTTTGTTAAGTGGTTCACCAATGACATCTTGAGACACAAATTTCAGCAGCATTTGGGTGCTTGTGTAGCAAACATCTAAAATATGTTCAATGCACATACACATTTTCAGAATCATTCTGTATTGATATCATATTTATCTTGATATTTTGTGATGCCCATGTACACATATGATGCCTTGTTTACATTTCAAAACTAAAGGCGTATTTCACCCACACATTCCAGCATTAAAGAAGGTTTGTAATTGTTGCAACACAGCCGTACCACTTGTTTGGGTTTGTAGAAATGCTTCAGGTGGTAAATGTATACATTTAAACATTTAACATTTATACATTTAAACATTTATGAAGGTTGTCTATTTGCACAAAGTACTGTGGTTAAGGAGCCCTCAAAGTCTGATAGAAAGTTGCTATGGATGGCAGAGAACCAGCAGCGCTCTTGGAAAGCAGTACAGTACAATTTATTTCAGCTCTGTACAACCTCATACATGGCTTCATTTATCCAGATGAAAGCATGACAGACATACAGTAGCCTATTCTTATAAAAAAAAGCTGTTTAGTGATGAAGTTTATATGTTTATATGTTTCTGTAAATAACATAATTTTATTTATTTTGATAGTTCACAATACAGTATATTTCTTTACTAGTAGTAAGTCAGAGCTGTAAAAAACAAGCAGTCATACATGTTTATTAGTCAGTTGGCAAAGAAAATAAATATCTAGGAGGAGATCATCAGGTTGAAATGAAACAATACCACTTATTAAAAAAAAAAAAAACAATTTCAGCCTGATGTACCGCTTAGACAAATCTATGTAGATTGATCTAGAGGACACCACCATCTTTGATTCTTGTCAGACACTGGGAATGATGTCACTTCCTTTACAAAAGCAGCAGGTAAAGGAATTTCCAGTAACTTAAATTTCAACTGAAATAAAAGAGAAGAGAAGCCAGAGGAGTGAGAAAATGCAGAGTGGTTTTAGTTTTTGCGGATGATCTCCCTGCAGTCGTCACACTTGTCTGTACGTTTCTGTATTTAATCTCATCATCACACATATACAGTAATGTGCCGCCATATTGACAAGATCAGTATGAATTTGTTGTGCTGTACAGCACATGGGCACATGTGGTTTACCAAAGTGCTCTCACAGCCGCACCACAGTATTACAGTCTATTGCAATACCAATACCTGTACCTCTGTTCAACAATGGTCTATCAATAATAATAGTAATAATTAAAATATGTTTCAAAAACAAATTAGTGGTCTATTTTGTAGAGGTTTAATGTGATTTCATGTGTTTTGTCAGTGTGTGTTTCATAACTTCTGCAGAGTTCAGGGCCTTTGCAGTCCTCACAACATGACTGGATTATTGTCCAGATGTGCATTACATGGTTACATGGTTCCTGAGGCCACTGACTAACAAGGATCCCAAAATCTCTGGGTTTGCCTACAGATGTACTTATGTATACATTTGTAATATTAAACACGTGCACATCATCACACTGAGGCTTAATGCGGTTGTTAATTGCTATCTGCTGCAGATTATTTTAATGAATCCTACAACAGTTGTGACAAAAGATGTGGTAACAAAAATTACTTTTACTTACTTACCTACTTGACAAAGCAGGTGGGATGAAAGAGTAGAAGGAATTATATTATATTCACAGTCACAACACTGCCAAGTGAAGGCATTCAGTAAAACTTAACACATTACTAATTTGATATCCTTCAAATGTCACACTTGTAAAATCCTTTGATGACAAATTTGGTTATGTTACAGATTATTATAGAAAATAACTGTCTACATACAACTGTCGATATATTGATAATATAAATAGTTTGTATTTTCAGTCTAATGTTTTTGTGATGAAACAATGTTGTTCGGTGTTTATAATTTTTTTTAACACAGAGAAAAAGCAGCTTAATGAAACTCTGTATAACAAACAACCAGAATATAAAAAAAACTGTTAATGTCTTAAAACTAGATTTTCACACAGAATCCCCCAAGGACAGGCTAAAAGGTGGAGAATGAATGACCCATTGGCTATCATTTCATTTATAAAGCACTTTTGCTGCTAGTATAGCATGTATATTAATTTCCACTTTTATTTTAGGTAAAATTACTAATTCAGAATTTGCATGTTTGACCAGCAGAGGTCACTGCAACACAGCCAATCAAAACAGCGAAGAAGAAAACAAGCCGCAAAGGTAGTAAACCAATAAAAGTATTACGATAGACAGACAGAGATAATACGATTTATTTCCAAATCATGCTGTGTTTATAACATATCTCTGGTGCAGAGCAGTTAAAGGCCTGCTAATACAGGAAACGGGGCTGGAAAATGTTAATGAACTGCTGCACTAGCTAACGTGAGCTGATTACAAAGGGGTGGTAACGTTAGCTAGCTTGCTAGCTAGCTAGCTAGTTGCTAGCACCTGCTACACTGTTTCCGCAAAACGCGATCATGAGCGAAGATGACAATTCAGCATCAACAACTAAAGACAAAGACTCCACTCTGCTGCTCACTAAAGACGGACAAAGGTACTACGTGAGTAAGAGCGGAGTAGTCGACAGCAGAAATGTGACAACGCCGCATGAGCCAGAGAACAACGCCTCTTACGACATGGATGATCCGGATGAGGAGAGCGACGTCCTGGACACATCGGACCCCAGAGACAGCGCCGCCAGCCCGGAGGAGCTCAACGACGATGAGACCTCGGAGGGTGACAACGCTCCCAAACAGTGCACCTATGAAGGGTGCACAGAAACCACAACGCAGGTAGCCAAGCAGAGGAAACCTTGGATGTGCAAAAAACACCGCAACAAGATGTACAAAGACAAATACAAGAAGAAGAAGAGCGACCAGGCCATGTCCAGTGGAAAACTTGATGTAAGTTCAAGCTTCTTAGATGCTTCATTGAATATTAATCCTGTAGCAGTGTAACTAAGCCCAACCCTTGTCTACATGTGCAACCGGTCAAAACTTATCATCGCTATAAAACATGAAGATTAGTCTGAAACCTTTAAGAACTTTCTCCAAATGCTGTTGCCAAAAACATGAAACGTATGTCTAAAAATGGCTGACGTACTATTTCTGACCAAACCCATGAATTAAAGCTGATAGTCAACACTTGATGGTCAGGGCATCATGATTGTTTTATTTCAGATCCACTGCAGTTGCCTACAGAGCCTTAGTGATGATAACTGTGACACAGTAGATACTGGACCTAACTGCGAGTGGGGAACTCGAGATTATTGCTGTCAACCCCAGGGTTACTGATGCTGATGCTGAGGTGTCCTTGGACAAAATGCCTAAACCCTGTAGTAGTGCCATCATCTATGTGCAGCTGTCCAAACAACAATAACATCCCTCTCTTAAAAATAGATTCGGATAAAGGCATCTACAAAATGACTAAATGTAAATGTATTGGACAACTATTTCACTTGACTTCCTTATGAAACTTGTTGGGAGAATTAGAAGCATGCGCAAATATGTCCCACCCATCCATCCATCATCCTAATTACTTGTCCTGTTAAAGGTTGTGGGAGTGCTGAAGTCTATCGCATGACCTGTAGACACAAACAGCCATTCACACCAATGGGTAACTTAGTTAACCTAACTGCCAAGTCTTTGGACTGTGGGAGGGAGAACATGCAAGCTTCATAAAGATTTTGGCCGACTGGTGGGTTCAAATCCAGGTCCTTCTTACTATCAGGTGGCCGTGATAACACTGTGCCACTGGTCAAGTTAAATACCAAAGTATGCAAAATTCATTGTGCTCTTATAAAGACTTTTGCACTTTTTCCTTCGTACATAATTCCATATTTTCTATCTTTGATGCTTTCACTATTAACTACAGTCTATAAAATAATAGAAATAAATAAAACAATTGAGAATGTGTGTGTAAAACTTTCCCTGGCTTTGCTTTTCAAACATTATCAAACCAGAATACAAACTGGTCCCCAATCTAACTGCTTGTTTTGTTATTTTGACCCTCTCTCTATTAGGAAAACTCAGAGGAGAGGCCCGTGTCTGTCAACAAACAACGTCTGGGTGCCATGGGAGACCGGCCGGCCAGACCCTCCCTGATAGAGCAGGTCCTCAACCAGAAGAGACTGGTAAGTCACAGCTGTTCAGGTTTTTTTCAGTAGGTCTGAGCTCCAACTGTAGCCACAGCGAATGGACACAGCCATGTTGCCAGTGGGCGCGGCCGTGGCTATGATTGGCTGTAGCCACAGCCGTTTAATGTGTTGCGCCCGTATCTACGTCTGACTTTAGCTGCAGCCTGTGGTTGTTTGAACTACTAGACCAATCTGTAGCTGTAACTTTTTCATTATTGTGGCAGAAGCAACTTCCTTCAAAATTAGACTCGCAAGTGTTGTGCTGCAGAGTGGAGTGATGCTTCTGGGACTCGTCCGTGGCTGTGGCTACAGATGGAGCTCAGCCTAACAATTTATATGGCTGTGCTGCAACTACAGATGTGTAGCGTTAGAGGGAAAGACAACCTAAAGCATCTTTGTAAAGCCCACCACACACCAACACACTGCATTGAGCATCTGTCACCTTCCTGCACATTGGCACTGGTAATACTCGGGCCCCCGCTCCTGTTGGTGGACCCATCAATGAGAGAGACCCCTCTGATTGGCTATTCAGCTTAACAAATCACTTCAGTGACCAAGAACTCAAGGGCTGACAAATCCAGTGTCATTTGCGACTTATCAGACATACAAGACTGAAAAAGGCAATGAGGTCTTGGATCTACAAAAATACTTGTTGTACTCTGTGTACCTTGTGAAATTTTAATGTTTTTATGTATTTCAGTCACTGCTCAGGAGCCCAGAGGTGATCAGCTTCTTGCAGCAACAGCAGCAGCTTCTGGCCACACAGAGTCGCAGCCAATCACAGCAGCAGTTCCAGGGTTGCTGACGAAGGCCAAGCAGTGTTTTACCTTAGTATGTGAGCGATGAAGAAAACAGTGGGACTTGTTGCATAAATGAGATAATAACCATACACTACAACATGAGTTGTTGTAGTGACAGACCATGTAATCATGGTGTTATGTTTGGTGCTGTGTAGGAAATCTGATTTCCCAATAAGACAAAAGAGACATTTATTTTAACATTTGCTTATTATGTTATATGTTGGTCATAACCCATTGTGTTTTATCTTTCCTCATATGGTAGTAATAATGAAGACACTGGATGATAATTGTCCAGTCAGTGTGTTTTAATGTTTCCTTTTAAACGTGACATGTTGTTACATTTGACAATCAATTGTGTAAAGCTTGTTTGCAACCTCTTTTCAGTCAGTGGGCCTGTCTAACTAAACAGCTAGTTCTGCTGTCTCCATGTTTAAAAGTCAGAGAGAATTCAGATTATGTACGTTGCTCCTGTCCTTTTATTTAATGTGTACATGGCCTGCTGTGAATATAGGATTAAAATTATGATGCAAACATTAAAATATTTCGCACTGGGTTTTTTTTTACTATGTGGTGCTTTAAAATAATGAAAAGGCAGTATAATGTTGATATTTAAAGAAAAACAGCTTTAATGGAATGAGGAAGCAAAAAAGCAACCTGCATATGAAGTCAAACATCAGTCAGTACATGGAAACACAGTACATTCCACTTTAATAACATAACACATCTGAGTACCTACAAATATATCCCATATTTTCATTACTTGGAGTGCTTCTAACATGTCCCAATGGAAACAGAGAGGATATATACTTCATCAAAATAAGGAATCACTTGATCATTTAACTCCACGAAATACGTAAATTAGCTAAATGAAATTCAGTTATACAGGTCTTTCAACTTGACAGCATGACGTGGCAAAGCTGCAACGGATTATTATAATTTTGGATGTAAAGATGTAAAGAGAGCCACCGTTGGACAGAAAACCTGGACATAGAAAAACATACAGAATCTGTGACTACCTGTGTGAAGGACCAAGAGCACACACCAATAAGTGTGTGTGCGCTTACGTTATGACACTGAGGAAATGGGGTTGTGTGGGGAGCCCATCTGGGTGAGGACCTTGTCCAACCACTGTAGAGGGCCATGCAGATGTACCTCAATCCAGCAGGGGGTGCTGGTCACATCTTGACGATGATATTCAGCCCCCCAGCCCTAAAGAAAGGATACAGCCATAAATCTCAGTGTGCTTGTTGGCAGTTCAGTTAACCGTTAAAATTAATGGGTGAACACATGTAATCCCATCTTGTGTGCAATCCAGCGGCACTTCGAGGTCAACATAACAGCACGCAATTTACTGTGAGTATCCATTAGAAATGTTGGCAGATGTTGGATGATAACGTACTACATTTCCGTTGCTACATATAACGTATCTTCACATGTTTATTTATTTTACACAAGAAAGCTCATTACCTTCACAAAGCTCATGCGGATGGTGCACATCTTGGTGAGCTCATAGACGACCTCAAAGCCGTGGTTAACAGACTGGGCAAGGAGCTGAGCGAAGAGCTGGTTGTTAAAGATCTTGAGGCTGCAGCCGCTGGGTATCTTACAGACGGTAGTGGCGTGGAAGCCGTGCTGGAAATTACAGTTACGGCTCTGGACAAAGATACTGCTGTCACTCAGACACTCTGCGTACACCTCGCCCCCGACATAATACAGGTGTAAACCTGAAAATAAAATAAAATGTTAATTTCAATGAAAACATGTCTTCTTACCGTGGTGCAAATGCAAAACTCCAAATCACAGTGTGTCAGACAGTATAAAACAACTCTTGTCGAACTATAGCAAATCTAAAAGAATACATATTCAGTCACTTCACTGTATACAAACTGAAACCACTGTGTGTTTCTCATTCTACCCGTGGAAAACCACAAGGGCATTTAAGCTCGTAAATGAGGAATGTCTCAGTTGTGTCTGTGTGCTGGGGACCAACTGCCCTCAAACCTTTGTGTCACCCCAATTCAAAACCACTCACATAGTTTACTGTACAGTAACTCAAAGCGATGCTGAGTTACTGTCCAACAAAAGCTGTCTTTCTTAATTATTTTACCATGAAAAAAACAACATGAAAGACTGACCACAAGGCAACAAGCTCAGTGTGAAATGTGACCGCTTACACAGAAACATGCACAATACATATAAAATTAGGTGTGTACATTCATTGCAAACAAGCTTCCACTCAGTTATTACTGCCACCTCATTAAGCAAAACATATAAAAATTGTGAAATTATGCAAAACAGTTGTGGTCTGATGTAAATGACCTGCGTGACTCATCCAGCCTACCTTTGCCTATGTGCCTGCGTGTGTGTTCGATGGTGGAGTTGCGGTTGACGTTGGAAAGCAGGCCGAGGCAGAAGCGGTTCTTGTTGTTGGATGGGTCAGTGAAGCCGTCCACTAAAACGCTGCGGGATGACGCGTGGAAAGTCTCTCCCACCCGGTTGTTGAGCTCGTAGTAAGCTATAGAACACCAATACTCTGGTTCCTCGTAACACACGGGCCTTAAGTCTATAAAGAGGAACACATGGATGCAATAAAATATTCTATCCTATGATATATTTCTTTTTAGACGCTATCACGCTGAAGCAAATCAGATGTTTCCATGTAGACAGTGCAACAACATGTCTATTAGCAGATGCATGTATATCATCTCATCTCATTTATTGCCCGACACTGCGTGCATTTCTACTTTCTATATATCTGTGGACGTGCAAACTAAAGTTACCTCTGTGTGGAGCAGAAAACGTAAGTTTAGTGGTCTCTGTGGAGTTGGGTTTCACATCCTCTTGGGGGCTTGTCTCCATCATGCTGTATGGAGGTGGTGGAGTCTCTGCTGGGGAGACATGTAACAAATCACAGGAAGGGGATAAATGGCAAGAGTAATTCTTGCACACACACAGAGTCTGCTACAGCCATGGTAAAACTGCAAGAGAAGTTTGAATATTTCACACAGACTGTAACACTTGCAGTATCAGTTTACTTTTTTAAATTCCTACCTGTGATATGATACGGACTGCCTGGCTCCGCAGAGCTGCTGGGGGAGTTGGGGTAACTCTGTGAGGTGGGAGACTGGGCGAGGGAGGAAGAAGGGGAGGATGAGGAGAAGGAGGAGCAGGGCAGTGGAGGAAAGGAGTCTGGATAGGTGGCGTTCTGGGGCATCAGAGGCTCGTTGTGCAGAGAGGCGTTCCTGAACTTTGCCAGTAAACTGTGCTGAGGGTTGAACTCACTGTGGCGTGGGACCAGAACCGGTGGTAGAACTAAGAGGAGAGAGAGAGTAAAGATAAAGGTAGAGAGGGAGAGACATGAGACACAGCAGGAGCCAGATGCTTTTATGGAAGATCATATTACTGCAGATCTTTTTGGCTTGGGAATTACTGTATCAGATGTCCTGTTTCTGTTTGGGAAACCATAAACGTTTTACTGTTACAATTACCTTATTCAGTAAAGCTAATTTAAAAGACGCTGATGTGTGTACCTGGAGTCTCCACCCGTCTGTAGTGGTAGGGGTTGACACAGATGTCCTTCTGCTTAGAGCCGAAGGGGAACTCGCAGCACTCCAGGGCTTTCAGCTCGTGGTGGGACTGCAGGTCAGGCCAGCGCCACACTCTGCAGTAGATGACATGGGGCAGACCCTTCCTATGGGACACCTGCAGCCTCCCATCCAGTGACCGAGGAATCGTCACACACTTGCCTAAAAAGATTAACATGAAACAACATCTCAGTACAGCATAATGAGAGAGGCAGATTGTGCTGTGTAATTATCTTGAGAAATATTTGCTACCATGAATCAGAGAAATCGGGATGTTCTCTCAGATTAAGTGTGAAAAGTCAAATACAGTTATAACTTTTAGTGAATATTTACGGAAGTCTTAACAGCTGAACCTGTGGAATAAAATCCAACAGAAACCCTGCTGTACATTTATGTCCAGCAAAATGTCAAATGTACTTTTTTTTTCTCACAGACCACTGGTTGGGTGCACACTTCCACACTGGAAACCAGTGAACTCAACTATTACTGTATGTTTGCCACAATAATACTCACTGGGCTGCCCGGGGCAGCTGAGTGCCCTCTCCAGCTCCTCCATTGCCCCTTTTTTCTTCTTTAGTTTCTTCACTAAAGAGTCCACAGCCTTTTCTGCCCACTTCTCCTCCTCATCCCCCTGTTTCCAGCCGAGCAGGCGCTTCACTGCCGGGCTAGTGAAGGAGAAGAGGGACGTAATGGAGGTAGAGGAGTTCATTATGAGATGAATAAATGGGGGATAAGATGAGCTGACGGGTGCTGTTAAAGGGATAAAAGTTCCCTGGTGGGCAGGAGTGAGGAGGCAAATAATAAGCAGCCAGTGCAGAGGAGAAACAGAGATGTAAGAATAAGAGAGGTAGTGTGATGAGTCTGTGTAAACAGAGACTGTTTTTCGTATTCCACTGTTACTTCCGTGCTGTGCTTTTGGAGGAGTGGGACTCCTGCCAGTGCAGCACAAACCCTAAATCCCCTCTCTGGGTTGGCACAAGGTATCTGGCAGCTCTGGATTCAAAGACTCCTGAAGTGAAGGGTAGTCCTCATACAGCCAGAAATCCAGGTCACGTCTCAATCATCTGGCAAGAGAAGTGAGAGACAGTATTAAATGCTAATTTGGTTTTAAAAGAATGCAGTGCTGGAGAAAGAGTTCAGAAGTTAGGTAGAACATTTTATTTCATTGTGGGGAATTTAAACCAGAGTCACTAGGATGATAAGCTGGTCTGGAGTGATGACAAAAGCCAGAGTGAAATCAAAGACTGAGCACCATATGACCAAAATCTACTCAGATTTAATGATCTGGGCATTAGAGGAGGATTTCCATGATAAGCAGGCTGTATCAGCAGGGCACTGTAACACACACCATGCCTGCATCAAACCGATCTCTGCTCAACAACAAGATTATTATTCTCTCAGGAGAAAATGAAACACGTACCTAAACGGTTTTAAAAAAGAGTTGGGCAAGATGGCCAAGCTCATTTCTAGATTCGCCAACAATGAGGAATGTCCTTTCTGGCCTCTGTTTCTACGATCATGCCACTGACGCCCAGGAGCCATACTGTCTGGCCAGAACACATCACAGGACAGCAGGGGGAGAGGGAGAGAGGGCGGGAGACAGTCAGACACAGAGAGAACTCTCCCTGTTTCTGTCTCTGTCTCTGTCTGTCCATTTAAAAACTATGGAATATTACAAATATGACATCAATAAGGTATAGAAGTATGCAGCCTCATAAGCATTCACCTTATTCAGCTACACAGGTAGCCTGTTTCATATTTACAGACGCCTTTTTGGTGCGTATCACTCCTGCAGCACTATATTTCTGATCAACTTTTCTCAAATATTAACACAGTGAAGTATGTCAACAATTACTTGCTCGGTCTCAGGTGGCAGAACTTCCTGCACTAGAGAAAGCCAGTGTCTAAAAGTCCAACTGGTGTGTGGTATTCTTGATGCCAAAGCTTTATGCACGGGCATCCTTTCCCACTACAACTATAAACAGAACCATGCTTTCTTCTTCATTTTCGGACTTTGTGTTACTTCAGCGAGTTGGATCTCAAAATACACGCAGGTAATAAGCAGCGTGAGCCAGCATACCTACATTATGCGCCACGCTTGTTGATAGAAATGTCGCCAGCGCTGCTTGTCCCGCAGACAGACAGCTGAGGTTTACAATGACAGCAGAAGTGCACAGGCTCAATGCGGCAGCAACGCGCCGCCGCTGCTTATGGAGCCTGGCGTCACCCAGTCTGCAGGCTCAGATAGGCTAATTACCTAATGCTTTATCACCAGGATGCCCCCTTCCCAAAAAAGTAAACACACCAGCTTCCTTTTACTACTACTACAATGAGCCGCTTTGCCGTTACAAAACCCGGGTCCTAGCCTCTAAACGCACGACTTTACAGCACAACGTGTCTCAGAAGCTTTGCATCCAAAATTATTCTCGGCACAGTTTGAAAACATGTCACTACCGACGAGCACATGTACAAAAGACCCTACAGCACAACGACAGTCTGTTGTTAGTGCGCACATAGTCGCCTGTTGATTGTACTCAGCTTTTAGTAAACTCACTCATGTCATATTAGTAAAACACTATAAGAGCAAGTTTCCCAACAGGACCAGAGGTATTGTATACATCATATACTTATATGCACGAGTATACTAGTATATATAAAATAAGTTTTATATACTTACAGCAACACATGACACTAAGTAGTTTACAATTTCTGGAAATATACAAAATCCGCTCACTTTCTCACCTCTGTTGTGATGAGTGCACCGCAGACAGCCTAGTGCGTGCGGACGCTTCCCCGTCTGTAGTAGATCAGAGCAGCGCACTGAGCCAGCGAAGGTGTGTCAGTGCGTGGGCCACGTTGTGTGTGTGTGCGTGCACACTCTGTCTGTGAGCTTGTGTGTCGACGTTCAACTGTCAAGCCAGTGAAAATTGCTTGCGGTCGCACTTCAAAATAAAAGCGCGTCTTCGAGCTTTTGTTGCATTGCAGGT
>OMLM01008295.1:9034-30816 GCA_900302695.1 Helostoma temminkii
AAATAAAGCTTTAGATTTTGACTACTTCTCTTTTCACCTACCTTTGCCTATAGCAAGAGCAGACCAACAGGCTAAATCTGTTCTCCAAAGTGTCTAATGCATTACCAGTGTAATTTCGGTACAGTCACAATTACAACATCTTCATTCATATTCTAAATATTCTTGGCTTCTTCCTTTGGCTCAAGACAAAAGAGACTGACTGGACCTTTTCTGCTCATCTTTAAACATCCTTTTTTTCCATTTACTGTGTCTGTTGTGCTACCACAACCTACCGAACCCCCAAAGTCTAGGTAGTGTATTTTTTTCATCTTTATAAAAAAACAGACTTAGAAAATATTACGGCTTTAATATCATAATATTTAATATTATGGAAATGTTCTATTGATTTTAGTTGTGACGTTTCAACTTCAGTCTGAGGTCACATCTCAATTACCACACATTTAAAATCTTTAGCACTAACAGCACATAAAAAAGTTAACTGTAAAAACAAACAATAGAGTCTGTAAATAATAAAAAAAATAGTCAGCAGTAATATTGAGTACATGGGATTTCAAGGTGCTTAACATGCAAAAACAACAGTCTCACCTTTTGTCATCATAACTGACGTAAACACAGCCATTATCAAACATTGGCTGGGGAATCAAGCTTAGGTCCACATAGTCTCCATCAGGCCACTTCCACGAGTCAAAAGTGGATGTTTTATGCAGGTTGACCCATGCAAGATATGACTGCAAGTTCAAACTGTCTACATCTGACTGCTGATAGATGATGGCCAAGTCATTGTAGTGGCTACATTGACAACAGAAACAAATCATAATGACAGCAGAGGATGTGGTTTTTGTTCATGCATTTTCTCCTTTACTAAATAATTTACATGTCATTTTGTCTTCTATCTAGCAGGACATATCACACTTTCTACCCAACTACAGCTTTACATATGAAGATAGAATGAACTGATAAATGCTGATGCATTATTACAGAAAACAGTCCCACTTTTATGAGCTGCCATTTTTCTCCTGTGCCAAATCCTTACTAGTCCCAGGGAGCTTTGTCTTTGCATTTGTTGCAATACATATTCTTTTCCATAATTTTCAGTTTTGGCAGGTTGTTAGACAACTATGGACTGTAAGTACTTTCATTGTGGTTTGAGCTTGTGCACTCATGAAGGCTGTGTTAACGCCATTTCTAAACGACGTGTATTCAGAACATCTACTCATTTTCAAATGGCTACACTCAGACATTAGATGAGAAACAACATAGGACGCGTTCACACACACTTTGACCCTGAGTGAAAAATATGTATTCACAATGCAGTTTTAAATCATCTATCAGAGTGAGATTATGAGACTTTCATTCAGTGTATTTGAAGCCTTGCTTTGTACGTTCATAAATAACTTCTGATAATTACTGAAGACTTGAATAAAAAGAAAACCCCCACCTCCTGCAGTAGGTTTGAGCAGCCTGCCAGGTGTAAAAATATTGGAACTGAAAAAAATTTTTCACCAACACTGTTCCCAGTCCAGACACAGTGCTGCTGAGGAGAAGGAGGAGGAAGAGTCCTGGGAGGCTGCTTATTGTCGTCATCATCAAAATAAAATTGCTGTTATAAAGAGAGCTTTAAGGTGAACCTGAATAATATCTATGATTATATTATAATGCTGGACATATGATGTAACTTTTACTAAAAACTAGTAAAGATGTTAAAGGTAAAAAACACTAATGGAAACTAGTAAAATTTAACTTCAAAAACTAAAATCAAACACAATGACAATAAACAACGTGTGTGTTAGTGCCTTTACCTGTTCTGATTGTTGTGTCACCACCGTCTTCAGTGAGAAAAACGTGCTGCTCACTGAGCCTCCACCTGTACATGTCACTTCTATGAGTTCATCATATGAGAAAGCCTATTTGTTTAGCACTGACACTAAACCATCTGCGCCTTGTCAACAATTTGACTACTGACAAATGAAGAAAAAAAATTTACCTAAATGAAATATGTGTGTTGATGTAGGATGCTGTATTGTTATGCGCATGCTGCCCCCAGTGAGCAGGCAAATCAGCTACTGCACCTAGACTGGGTTGGTGTTGTTAGAGTCACATCACACCTTGTACATATAAAATCAATAGTTCAGTCTCTGTTCAAAATCCATGCTCATGACCTATATGAAAATAAACAAAATATATAAACATTTAATGAGTTTAACAAACAAATGAATGTGATGAAAAGAAAAAAAACTAAAACTGCAGGTACTGAGACAATAAAATAAAAGAGTAGCTAGTCTTAAGGCTTGGAAGGACATACAAGTGCAGCACTGATATTTACAGCATTATGAGACATTGTTTTATAACTAGCTTATCAATGCAAGTATGCCAGCCAAAAAATGACTGAGATACAGAGATGAAAGTTATACCCTAAGTGGTGGAACAACAGGTCTAATTTGTTGGTTGTTGCTGACATTTGAGTTTAGCTTCTATTCAATACTATTTACAGTGCTGGGAAAAAAAATTGCCCTCTACCTCAGTTTTTTTGTTGTTGTTTTTTCATTTATTTATCTATGTAAAAAAGTTATTGCCCCCTAAATGTAATAACTGGTTGTGACACCTTTGCAACAATTGCAATTAAACATTTGCAATAACAGGCAATGAGTCTTTCATGTCGCTGAGGAAGGATTTTTGTTCACTCTTCCTAGAACTAGAACAAACTAGAACCATTTCAGTTCAGCCACATTGGAAGGTTTTTTTAAGATGAAGGTCATGACACAGCATCTTAATCAGATTTAAATCCAGATTTTGACAAGACCACTACAAAAGCCTTTCAGAAGTGGACTTGCTTGTGTGTTTCAGATCATTGTCCTGCTGCATAACCCAAGTGCACTTGAGCTTGAAGTCATGAACTGATGGGTGGACATTCTCCTTCAGGATTTTCTGGTAGACCACAGAATTCATGGTTCCATCAATCATGTCAAGTCATCCAGGTCCTGAAGCTGCAAAGCAGCCCCAGACCATCACACCACCACAACCACATTTGACTGTTGATATGATGTTCTTGTTATGAAATGCTGTGTTAGTTTTACACCAGATGCAACTTGTCTCATCAATCCACAGAATATTTGCCCAAAGGTTCTGGGGATAATCAAGATGTTGTTGTGGAGTAATTTTTCTCTGAGGACCAGGCAGGTTTGGACAGCTTTTTGCCTTAATAAATGAAATAATTATTTAAAAACTGCATTTTGTATTTACTAAATCATCTAAGTGTGACAAATATGCAAAAAAAAAAATGTGACAATTTTTCACAGCACTGTACACCTAGATACATTAAACACAGACTTTTATAATAATATGACCCACATCTTTGGTGCTCAAAAGCAAATTGGGACCTGAATGTGTTTCTTCAGTTTCTTGTTGAGTCATTTTCCAACAGAAACTAGCTCTGAATGCTGTTAAAATGTATATGAAACATGAAAATACAGAGGGATGTGTATGGAAGAAATACGAGACATTTTGAATCTAAGAAGAGGGAAAAACAAGGTTCATTGTATAAACATTCGACATAGTAAATGTACTCTGGTGTATCAAGGCACACATGTAATGGGTCAGTCAAGGAAAATAGCTTATGACAGAAGCATAATAAGTGACATCACTAGCAGCTGCCACAGAGCAGAGGTTAAGACATCATCAGCAGAAATTTAGAGGCACAGAAACATTGTGTCTGCCATCAAACTAAGCGGAAGAAGTTTCATTGTACAAACAATGATCCAAAACATACTGACAACTCATCATAGTATTTCATCAGTAGGAGAAGTGGGTGGTTTAACAGACATGCAGTTATTAGAAACAAGAGATTCGCTAAGTGATGTGAGCACATCTATCTTTATCTCATATCCTGTTTTGATCTTCCACCCAGATATCTTCAATATACAGCAAACATAAATGAAGTGCCATTCCACTGATTTTTGACTGGAGAACCTGGTGTTGACAAATTCCAAGTAGAGGTATGTATCTATCTGAGGGGCAGCATGACAGAGCTTGTGACGAACGTCAGGTACGTATCTGAATATAAGCATTACACCTGGGCTTTTCTGGCCTGGCTGTCAGACGGACTGCGTGCAGCAGAAAAAAAAAAATGTAGACAGTCGGAGGTAAGTGCTTGCAAGTCAAATGAGTTGTTTTACCTGTTCAGGTGACTAAAACAAAAACCAACCACCTGGCTTGTATAATTGTTTAATGCATTTGTGAACTACTTCTTCCTCCTGTCAGTGCGCAGACTGGAAATGGTGGCTTCATATCTACTTACAACTACATTACACTGTGTTACAAACAATTTATTAAATCTTTGCATGCATGCTAAATGGTCTGCACATACAGAGGATTTTTCTATATTAGCAGCAGCCAAAGCACATTCCTCTGCTTCTCATTTGCACTCACATTTGCCATAGTTTGCCTGACCACCCGGGGCAATCTGACTAATAGCAGAACATTGTTATATTTTATGACAGACGAGACATAAAGACCCTTGAGCAACTTTATTCCCGTCCTGTGACTATACATAGGACAGGCCCAGCATGTGAAAACAGAGATGGATGCAGTGAAAATCTGAAAGTGAAGTCATTACCCCTGGCTGTAACACAGGAAGTTATTTTTCTCCAAACAGTCTCTGGTCTCTAAACTGCCAGTGTCATTCTTGGAAAAGGCTCCACAGCTTTGCACACTGAGGGGGGGGCGGACCAGGTCAGAGAACAACACGTCTGCACCGTTCACCCACATCCAATTACCAGCCAGGAAACGAAGGCCTGTCCACACCTGAGGACAGGAAACAACAAGTGAATCTATGTGGACACAACAAAAAGACACCCTGCTGTCCACATTAGGTGATTGTGTATTATTAATATCAGTTACTGTACAATTAATCTGTACATTCTAAGAGATGGGATAGTGTGAAAGAGACTAATTTTAGTCTAGTTTATTGACTGAATGGAAACCATCTTAGAGACCAGTACATGGTAAAATGAATCCTATTTAAAACTCAAGTCTTTTATTGGTGCAGTTTACAGAGTTTAATTTCACACTCAGCCACTAACTTTTCCTTACAGCTTAAAAGCTGTCACTAAATTTTCTCACGAAAAGGCCTTCTTCCGGTTTTGTTCCATAAAAAAAATTCAGATTTCTATCAAATTTCAGGTGTGCACAAATAAAACCACCTAAAATATACAGATAACGACATCTCATCTTAATGTGTCACTAAACACAAACTCACCTCCTCTGTTTCGGCCTCCGTGATCCTGTCCATCATGTATCTGTAGTCGTCTCCAGGCTGCACACTGACCAGCTGGAAGTTTAAGTCATTGCAATGTTTCAGCGCTTCCTCCCAGGTTTTGTTCTCCTTCACCAGGACCAGGTTGTCCTTGAAGCAGAGGAAGGGATACCGAGTGGAGCAGCTTTGGGTAATCATCTTTTTGCTCAAAGAGTAGATGGCGACACAGTCACCATCATTCCCTGGCTGCTTCTGTGCCAACTTTCTGTACTCTGACTCTCCTTTGCTCCACTTCCACGTGTCCCCTGCGGAGCAGATGTTAAAGTTGATCTGAAAGTCAGTCGACCATCAGAAAATTGTATTTACATTTAAAGGTCTCATTTATACCCCTTTTAGGTGTTAAAAACAGGTGTGTGTCTCTAACTTTTCATGCTAAAAAATGTGCACATCATTGTTTGTGCCATTTCAGCCCTTACTAAATTTTGTGCTCAGAGTCTGTCTCTGCAACAACATGTTTCAGTCTGCTCCCCCCTCCCCTTCTGTTTGGTGATGTGCCCGGCATGTAGGATGACACAGGTGGGGTACGATGAAGCGCCATAAGGATAGGGTACAGATTCAGTCAGCAGATTGAAAGTATTGAAAATTCCCTGGTTACACTGAAACAGTCAGCAACTTTCCCTCCTTCCATCACAGAGACAGCAGCAGAATAACCTCAATAGCAGAGGTGCTGCTCCGATATAACATGGTTACATAACCATGACCATTTTAACATGTTCCAGCCTAATAATCCCATAAAAATAAACTTAGAGGTTTCACATCATGTCTCTAGTCAACCCTAAACAGTCCTGCATCCTCAAACCCTTCATCACTCAGAAGTGCCCGAGCATGCACATACACACAGGTCCCATCTAATCCAGCAAAAAACAAGACAAAACATATTAATATGCTAACATTATAGCTTCAAAGTTGAGCTAAACCCAGGTTTAGGTCACAGACAGGCAGAATTAGTCCATCTTTGAGCTCCAGCCTTGAAGTCAGTACAGCAGCCTTGAAAAGATTGTCACTGTACACACCGGTGGGGACCCTACAATTGCAGACACCAAGCGCTGGGCAGAGGCTGAGGTGGACGGTGATTGGCCAGACCCATATTTGACCCATATATATTATATAGGGCAGAAATTCAAATTGGACACGGTGAACTGCTAACCCACCTGGTGTGTCTCTACAAACACCAGAGACCTTTAAAGACAGAGTTCAACTGTACTAACAGTGAGGGCAGGAAATTATGGACCTGCTGGGTTTTAATTCCCTTCACATAAGTTTATTCCAAAATCCTCAACGCCTTTCTAGATTCTACAGGCAAACTGCATAGGGTGTAGAACAAGCTTAGATTTCTATGGAAACTGTGTCTTCAAGGTTTTCATTAAGAGGGAAGAGAAAGTGATTTAGTTGTTGAACTGCACTGTGGTCACTGCTGCCTTGTCAAACCTGATATTGTTCCTCATCTCCAGTTTCAACTTTTGTCTCCAAACTCTGTGAGTCTAATGGCACAGATGGTTAGCTACTTGAGATGCTGCTTTCTCATAAGACATTATATAATCTTAATGACATACTAAATTAACAACATAATAGTTTACAAAACATGGCAAGTTTAGACTTTACCATCTCTGTACAGTCCAGTCCAGATCGGAAAGTCCTGCTGTTGGACAGCTAAGTTCATGTTTCTGTTTTTTCTGATAACTGCCAGATCATCATAGAAATCCTGGCAGTACAGCTGCGCATCAGACCATGTCTTCGATTGATTTATGAATGTGTACTTGATCTCATCATCGACATGTTTGTAGCAGATGAAGAAGTAATATTGTCCACAATCGGTGCCATTAAACCTTTTGAGAGAAATATTAAGAAGAAGAAATCATGATTTCACACAGTGCTTTAGCCTACAAATAAAGTTTTCTAAACCAATTCATGTTTTAGCTTTAATGCCAATAGTTAAAATATGTTAATGCATAGATACTTACTAAATAGATGAACATACACTTGTAATAAAAAAAACACCTACACACTTATGTGTTATTATGCTTTGTTTGTTTTATTCAATCAAATGGTTGTAAATTGATCACATAACACAAAGAATGAATGATTGCCAAAAAAATGCAAATTTTTTCAAATCAAATAAGGATGCTTAACTTTACTTTATTAAAAAATTCATTGTTTTTCACATTTTGCCCATTTACAAGCATTTGATTTAATACCATTGAATTAAACCAGTCAGTGTCTTTACTTTCAAGAACTAGATATTTTGACCCAGTTAGTTTCTTTTCAAAAACTGTTTCTGCCATTATTCAGTCATCATGGTGACACACACACATTATTACGCTGGTGTCCACCCCTGAGTATTACAGACCTATATCATTCGTCTTTAGGTCATTTTCCTTGTTCTTACTTAGTCTTTTTGTTTCTGTGTTATTATGCATTTTGTGTTGGTGTGGTCTTTCTGTTCCTGTTGAACAAAGAGCATCTGTAACAAAGCAAAGTCATTTTCTTCTGGGATTAATACATTTTTTAAATTTCAAATTCTAAAATAGATTTACACTAGGAAATGGTGTTTTTGATTCTGGCCTGTTTTTTTCAAGTACCATTAGACCAACAGCATGTAATCTCAGATTAACTAAGACAACTTTAAACCAGCTATGGGCCAGTTTGACAGTTAGGGCCTAAAGTTGGCCTTTAAGTGTGTGCTAGTAAACTACGATGTTTTCATAAACATGATTTTAGTTGGCTTAGTTAGTCTAAGACTATGGAGTCCTGGGCTAAACTAGTAATCCTGCATTAGAACACCTGAGTTAATCCTAATTAAACATGAGCACATGCTGTTTTTCTAATAATGAATGGAAAAAGCCTTTTACTAGTTAGAATGTGGAGACCAGATTCAAGACTAATAACTTTATTAATCCCAGAAGAAAATGATCCCTGTCAGGTGGTTAAGACCAGCTTCACCTTTACC
The DNA here is from genome assembly GCA_900302695.1 of Helostoma temminkii. Taxonomy (NCBI): domain Eukaryota; kingdom Metazoa; phylum Chordata; class Actinopteri; order Anabantiformes; family Helostomatidae; genus Helostoma; species Helostoma temminkii. The sequence continues at coordinate 17,293 of OMLM01008295.1, forward strand.
CACTGCTGTTTCTGTTCCACTGTCAGAAGTACATATTTATACTATCATTTCTCAAACTCATCTGGACCAGACTCTACATTTAAATTCTCATCAAATGCTACTTTTTTGTACACTTTTACTTGAGTGTTGAATTGCCTATGTATATATAAATATATATCAAGCAAGGAATTAAACCTGCCTCTTTTAGTCCTAGAATACCTCTAATCTTTTCTCTTGCAATGGGTTTGATTTAATCCAGAACAGGCTAAATCTGCAGCTAATTGAAGATCAGTCTTAGGTGGTTTTGATTTAAGATAGTTCACGGAGGCATTTTACCCTGGGACTCATCTTAAGCCTTGTCAGTGAAACTGGCCCTGTAACTTTACCACTGAGCTAATCCATTTCTGCAGGATAATGTGAGTGTGGTTTGATCCAGATTCAGTTGCTTTTCAATCCTGATTAGTGAAGGAAGTACTTGACTTAATTTTCTCAGTTTTTCCTGTAACTGATCTGACTCTGGCAATTAAATTGCAATGTGCTGAACTCTTTTGGCCATGACAGTAAAAACCAAACAAAGAAAACAGCATGAAAAATATTCAGAATACAATAAAATACAAAACAGAATGCACATCGTTTATTGAAATATGTGGGATTTTTAAATGTAACCTGTAAAAAGCCTCACATTACCTTTTATCAGAACTGACGTAAGCACAGGTGTCAGCTGAGATTTGCTCATACCACGGTGACCAGAGGAAAAACTCAGAGTCCAAAACGTTTCTATCAGTCCAAACCCACTCATTGTTGGTTATTTTCAGGCCGATCCATGCGATATATTGCTCCAGGTCCAAATTATCTACTTCGGCCTGCTCATAGATAATGGCCAAGTCTGAGTGAGATCTACAGTATTGGACAAAAAAATCAAACAGTTTAATTGCAGAATAAAAGTGATCACATCATAACTAACTGCTGAGGACATGAAGACAGAGGGAACCACACCTCCTGCAGAATGTTTGAGCCTCATGCCAGGTGTAACAATGCTGGATGTGTTCAAAACTTTTCACCAACACTGATCCCAGTCCAGACACTGTGCTGCTGAGGAGGAGGAGGAGGAAGAGTCCTAGGAGGCTGCTCTTCATCATCACAGTACTGCTGTAGAGAGCTTCGCTTTGAACCTGCGTTAATGAGTGTAGTGTGAAAAAAAGGTGACGAATACTTTAGATTAAAACAATGTAAACATGTCACATAATAACAATCACTAATGAGCCACGAGCGTTCAGTCAATGATGTCACCTGTTCTGAAGGGTCGTCTTGCTGTTGTCTCCTGTGCTCTGATGTCCTCAGTGAGGTTCTATCCTGCTCAGTGAGCCTCCAGCATCTCACGACTTTGAGTTCATATCAGAGAAAACCTGACCAGCAGCTGTGTCGCTGCGTCGTATATTTCTGCTCCCAGTGAGTAGGCAAATAAGCTGCTGCATCAATGCACAGTTCAGCTTGTGTTGCTACAGTCCTGACAAGACGTCCTATACACATCCTGAACATATACTGTACGTCACTGTTCGAAGTCACTGCTCCCGATGTGTGTGTGACAGTTTCTTCTGTTTCTAAGGTGATTTTAGCAAAAACAAATTTAGACACTGACACTACAATTAAACATAATCTCACTTAGTACAATCATAGAAACTATCTGTATCTGTAGCGTCACAAAAATTACAAACAACTCAAGAATATTTTTTCCATCTTGGTACTACTCTTGATCTCGTTTAAATTTGGACGTAGAATTCCAGACTCACGTTAGACTTGTACCCATCTCACTCACACTCTTTTGATTCTCGGCAAAAGACCCTGGAATGCTTAAAAAGGCAGCAGGTAAAATGTAGCTAAATGTATTATTAACTATCAAGTTTTTAATTATACTGACCTAAATGGGGAAAATATTTTCAGTTTTATATTTCCAGTAAATGTAGATTACTTGTGTTTTCCCTTAGATATTTGTTCTGCTGATCAGTATCAAAAAAGCAAAATTAAATGAACAATAACTCAAAGTTAAAGAAAAAGGTGATAATTTTTAAAAATTATACCTTTTTAGGCACTGACTCTAGATTGTAAAACTAATAATGAATGGAATTGATAAAATATATTTTTCACACAATGACAAACATTTATTTAATGATGCTTATTTACCTAATGATTGTGCAGATGTTTTCACATGACGGTCCACATATTTACAAAAATTACATTAAATAGAAAAAAAAAATCTGCATGTTAATTTTTATTATGCAAACCAGATTCCTTCACAGCAGCAGTCACAGTGCAAGTAAACTTCGAATGATATCTGAAACAAAAAGCAAACATTAGTAATATACACAGTATATTCTGTATATTTAGAGGTGGTTCAAGTTGTTTACTGAAATCACTGCTTCAGATTCACATTTTATGATATTTCACCTGGGTGGGCCATGCTCCTCTCCAGCTGCTTGAACGACTCTCCCGTCAATGTGCGGATTTCGTCGTTTAGCCGTCGATGTCCATCCAGAGTCAAGTGCCAGAAACATGACTTCCTTTTGCCATCTCTGCACAGCTGGTTGCAGGTTTTGCGGAAGCTGTTGTTAAAGCACAGGTTGTGTCGGATGGTGTTCTTCCAGCCGTCTGGAGCGGTCTGAAAGAAGGGGAAGTGCTCTCTGGGAAAGAACAGGAAAAAAATACAATGGACTCAAACTTCAAAAATGGAAGTCACAAATCCAGTATGAACTGTGAGGCAATTACAACCGTTTATATTAACAACCACCAGCTAAGTGGACAACTGGCTGCTCGGCTACATGGTTAGTCGTGGTATTCCCTCACCAAGCAGATAAGAGCAATTATTGATTTCACTTTTGTGTGTGTTTCAGATTTTTAAAATCACTGACCACAAAAGCTTTGTACCCAAGAATTTAATGATGTTAAAAGTTTAATCTTCACAAAACTTTGGGTATATTTTGCAAAAAAATGATCAAATTGTGACCTGGTGAAGTTGTAGATCTGCTGGACTTTGAGGCTTCCAGTATGACTACTCTTGAGTGCCAAGGCGATGAGGATGCAGTAATTCACTGGGGGACGAGGCCAGCATCCTGGCTTCAGGTTCTTACTTTCCTGCAAGCAGGTAGAAAGTCATTAGTCTGTTTCCATTTACAACATCTGTGAATTACATTTTTCGTTTCCAGAGCAGCAAGAAGAAACCCAAGCAAGCTTTAAAGGTCTCCTATTATACAGTGAAGTCAGGCCACTAACACCTGACTGCAAATATATTCATGCTGATAAGCTGCAGATGCTCATTCCTGCCCTGGCTGAAATTTTGCGCTCAGAGACCATCTCTGAAACAACTGGTTTTGAGCTGCGCTCCCCCTACTCTCCTATTTGATGACATACACTATATTGCCAAAAGTTAACCTGAACCCAATTATTGAAGTGAGTTCAGAAAGCAAGGTCCATAAAGACATGGATAGGTGAGTTTGGTGTTGAGTAACTTGACTGGCCTGCAGAGAGTCCTGTCCTCCACCTGACAGAACACCTTTGGGATGAATTAGAGTGGAGACTGTGAACCATGCCTTCTTGTCCAGTGCCTGACCTCACAAATGTGCTTCTAGAGGAATGGTCAAAGATTCCCATAAACACTCTCCTAAACCTTGTGGAAAGCCTTCCCAGAAGTGTTGAAGGCGTTACAGCTGCAAAGGGTGGGCCAACTCCATATTAAACCCTACATATTAAGAATGGGATGTTATTAAAGTTCATGTGCATGTAAAGGCAAAAACTTTTGACAGTATAGCAGCTCCACCTGGGATTAAGTGAAGTGATCACCCTTGTACAAACTGCCACAAACACTGACAACACAGTGTGTGGATGCAGTAGTTACCCTCACTGGTTTGATTTAGACACATCCTATAAGTGTTACCTGAAATGGTAACACTTATAGCTTCGAATGACACCCAGGTTAATAACAGAATCATCTTTGAGCTCTGGTCCTGTGAATCCAACAGCAGCATATAGGTCCACATTGATGTAGTGAAGCAATGTCTCTGCTTGTTCGCCTCTGAGGACTTGCCCAGAAAAGAAAAAAAAACAAACCAATAAATCCACAGTTTCTTCAGATTCTGAGAAGATAGGAATGAGCCTTCTGTGTTCATCCATACATTCAACCAAAAGCCATATAAATAAAAGTAAAAATAAGTGAATATAAGAAGAATAAAAAGTTGACTTTGCATAGTAGGAGACCTTTAAGTCAAACTATTAAGTGATGTGCATGAAATTGTAAAACCTTTTTAGAGCCTACAAAAATCTTCAGATTTAAAAAAACAATAAATGTTCATGACTAAATAAAAAAAGTTTAAAGAAGCCAGAGTGTAGAGTCCTCACCTTGGCCTTAGTGGTCCTTCCTCTGCGTCTGCTCTTGGCTGGTTGACACGAGACATCTTCTCTCTTGATCCAACGGTCAATTTAAAAAAAAAAAAAAAAGCTAACTTGCTCACATTATTCAAACCTTGCATGGATTCCTGCAGCAGTTTGGAATTAGATATTCTAGTATATTTACTCAGACACTGTGCTTAAGTACTGAGTTGAATTTTCATATCTGTGTCACTATATTTTAGATTTACCTTTTTCATTTTGACTCATGTTTATTTAACAGCTGCAGTTGTTCACTTTTCAGATTAAAGTCTTGCAGAATAAAAAGCACTTGAAATGGATTCATCTTCCAGCCACTAAGTTAAAGCACCACTTAAATGTCAATATCTACTGTCTTAATAACATATTGCTATTTGTACTTATGAAAGCAGATGTTATGAATACTACAACCTCACATTCTTTTTATTTTTTTGTGCTGAGGCACATATAAAATACATTTTCCGATTGAAATTTTAATAAATTGTTTTTCACCTGACTCACATCACAGATTAGCTGGACAATCTCTACATGTTTTAACCATGAATGTCACATCTGTACAACAGAACCCAGTGATGGCTGATAATGCCAGCTGTGAATACTGTACCATGTACTGAGTGGTGGAGGAAACCGAGTGCAGCAGCTCCTCCTGGAGAGGAGCAAACATGTGGAGCTCATCTGTAGGTAGATGTGGCGTCTTTGCAGGCTCCAGCTGAGGTGTTTCCTTTGCAGGTTCATACGCGGTCTGCAGATCTGCTGCGTTTTCTCCGTACTGGATAGGGCAGGCGATGTTTGGATTTACTAACAGCCACAGGTTTGGCTTCACGAACGTGTCTGATGGACAGACATTCAGCTTAGAACCCTTCCAGCAGCTTTAACAGCTGTCCACTGACTGTAACTTATTTAATAAGTTACTGAGTATTAGTATTAGTATTAGTACTAGTGTGTCTTCTTTGGTTATACTCTTAAAACTTGGCATGAAAGCCTATTAAAGACTATTGCAGAGATATTCCTCTCTAGTACTAGAAATGAGAAAGTCTGTTGAACTTCGATGAAGATGTGCTTACCTGATGTTTTATCGTACCAAATGAATTCATCTTTTCTTCTTGAAGCTCTTGCACAAGGCCTCTGGACCACATACTGATCATTCAGTTTGTCATCTGTCATAAGACAGTGATGCAAATGTTACATTTTAATATAACATAAAACTTTAACTACATGGCTATTTGTCAAATGCTGTAACTTAAACTGAATATCTGTCACCGTGGTAAAGCTGATCGCTGGTTATTGCCAGCTTCAGCTCCTTGTCCATGTCCCAGTCCGTCAGGCCGACAGAGCAGTGCAGGTCAAAGAGTCGAGCTTTGGTTCTAAGCTGTAAGGTCATGGTGGTTTCATGGATCTGTTCCCTCTCAGTTTTACAGAGCTCTCTGATGAGAGGTGCAGCTTTACTGACAGAACCACAGACTGTTGATCCAGCAGCTGGAGCAGAACAGCCTGATTGAACTCAATTAAAGAGTTCAGCTGTGCCCAATCAGTCTTTACAGGGGCATATTTGTGTTAGTTAGAATTTGTGTCATGAAGTAGCCTAAAAAAAGTCCTGCCTGTAAGTTCAACTAAACTGAGCCCATGAAAACTGCTGATGAAGGCTGTGGATTGAAGATGAAAGCTCTGGGAAAAGCCAGCAAGTGGACTTTGACTGTCAAAGTGTGAAGTGACAAGTCCAAACTGTGGCTCCAGTTCGACATAGATGGCTTCCTGCACTCAGGTTTGCCACTGAAGGACTGAAGCAGCTCCCTGCAGCAGTCGGTCAGCCGCTGTAGTCGCCACCTCCTGCTGTCTTTTTTTGTGGGACCAGTAAAGTTTTTTTCTGCTGTTCTATTGTCCTCAACCAAGAGTGAGAGACTGCAATCAAATCAGTCACCAGCATCCACGACGCCTGCATGATTAGCCGTAATATATTCAACATGTTCAGTGCTTGTTAGCAAATCTTTAGCATTTAACTCACGTTCCCAGATTATTAACACGTCTTGTTATATTACATGGAGTTTTAGTTTTTTATGAGTCTTACATTTACAGAGGTACAAGCTTGTTCTTCCTAAGTGCAGCTCAGAGTGAGTATAGATTTGAATGAATGACATTTTTCACTGAAGGACTTTTTTCTAGAATAGTTTAGAATATACTGGTGTGTAGAGTCTTACATCCTAAAGCAGTTTTATCAAAATCTATAGAGACTAATTTCTGCCACTAAAACAAGCGTAAGCACTGAATAAATGTTTGGCATGATGGAAAAAAAAAAGTGGCAAGTTAAAATTTTGACGTGTTTTTAAATTATGAAAATTTAGACTTGGTATTTCACCATGTGCTGTAGCATTCAGAATTTTCTGTGGGTGTCTCTCTCACATGTTGCAGATATAGAATTTATAATTTTTTTGAAATAATCTTTTTCATCAAACTTTCAGTATTTCACAGCCATTTAAGTCTAACATTTCTCCAGACCTGCACTGCTGCAGTTACGTCTGTTTATTTTTTTCTCACATTTACAATACACGTTTCACAAGTAATAAACAGCAATAAATCGATTTTTTACAGCATGAGAAAAAAAAAAATCATATAGTCATCTTTAAATATCCATATATCATTTTATAGTTTAAACATTACGTTTGTCATATACTCACAAGATTTTGCTTCATTGCAGTAATGTTCATTTACAGAAACTTCACACACAGACAGAGGAGGACTGGAAGCTGCTGTTCAGCTGCTGGAGCTTTCATTTCTAATAATAATTTAGTTATGACAAATCGTGTGGATTTCTCACACTGCACTCTTTTGTTTCTGGGGAAAATCACAGCAATGACCAGACACACTGACAAAACCTAGCACTAAAACAGAAATAAATACAGAACCTGGTGATGATGCTGAGCAGAGGAATGTTTTCATGTCCATGCTAACCTGGACAGGCTGAGTGTTAGAGGATGTCGAGGTATTTTTACAGATGTTGGTAGGTGACTGTTTCATGTTACTGACTATTAACAGGATCTGCAAAAGGCGGTTGGTGTTTGCTGTGCTGGAAGTTCAGGGCAAAGGATAAAACCAACATCTGTCCTGGTAGCTGTTGGGTTAATTCTTCTATTTCTTTCTTTATTCACTTCACTTGGGGAAGGGTGTGCCACCAAACAAAACACTGAGCGTCAGAACGTTTAGACACTCTGTTTGACAGTCAAATGAGTTGTTTTACCTGTTAAACTGGTGAAAACAAGCACCAACCTCCTCTTAGATCTGATCCTTTCAGTTAAAAACTCCCATTAAAACCAATAATGAGCCTGACTGCTCGACAAGAACAAGACACCGTGATGAGGAGAACCCATTGGAGGAAGTTTAGCATCAAACCATCAGAATCTTTACCACCGAGCTGTGAAGACACTGTTCAAGACATAAAACAAAGTGAAATGATGATGGGAGGAAGGGAGAGGATTAAAAGATGGGAATGTAGTTGTCGATCTTGGCACGGTGCCGCTGGGCGATGCACTCTGCGATCCAGACGATGTTCCTGCATTCCTGCTCCTTCAGCTTGACGTAGGCGTAGAAAACGCTAAAGTGGAACTGGTTGAGGAAAGCCAGCTTGTTCAGCTTTACCTGGTGGATGAGAAAGAATGAGAGGAAAAGCAGAGCACAAAGTTAATGATGACATGCACACTGCCGTATAGGAATCCACAGTTTTTGTTTTTTAGTTTTGTGATAATCCTAGCTGAGAAAGCTGGATTAGCACATACTGGTTACTGTAATCCAGCTGCTTACACATTTAAAATGCTTTTAACTCGCACACTGTTTTAAATAATCTCCCCTACAACACTGTTCTGAAAGTGGTGATTTTTTTTAACTTTTTATCCAGTAAAACTCATTTTGAAAGTTAAATTGTCACGTGGGATATGTGAAGTTGCTGTATTTGGGTGTAAAGTGTGTATGTATATGTGTGTGTGAGACCTCGTGCTCAAAGAAGCGATCCTCTAGTGTTTTGTCTCCTGGGTTGCTGCCAGCACCTTCAAACAGCAGCTTGTACTCCTGAGGACACATTCAGATACAGACAGGTAATTAAAACGCTAAATAAACTTAGAACAAACAAAAATAGGAGGTAAAACAGTCAAGAGAAAGACTAACTGCAGAAACTGTGTTTAAAAAAATTATAATAATAAAGAGACAATAGATTGAGTCACATTTCATGATTTATTTGTGCAGGTCACAGGTTTCTGGACTTACAGGGTAGAAATCAGCAACAGCTTTGACCTGCTCGTAGTCGTCTGCCCGGGCCAACTGAGCAAGGCCTTCTGGGTAGAGCTTGCCGCAGTGAGGGAAAAGCTTGGCGCGGTCCTCCTTGGACAGCTCAGTGCCAAACGAGTTAATGGTGATGATAAAGGCTCTTCTGTCGGCTTCGAACTGCAGCAGAGACACAAAGGTCAGAGCAACAACATCAACACGTTCACTCTTAAAACCCAGAAACAAACTCTCGCCTCCTTCAAGTCCAGTTCTGCTGTTCCTCAGTAAACCATCAACTCTGAGGCCTGTTGTATGTGATTCTTCGAAAAGTGTGTGTGTGTGTGTGAGCAGAAACTCACCTCCAGAATAGGACACATGGTGTCGGCTGTGGTTCCTCCAAGGTTGGAGCAGAACTTATAGAAAGCCTCCAGATAAGCCTGAGTGTAAGTGACACAAAATCATTTTAGCAACAAATACATTAAATGTATAACATCAAATACATCACAACTATAACATTAATATTATTACTATTGTAATTGTAACTGTATTTAAATATATTGTCTAAGTTGCTTATAAATGTAATAGATATTAAATAGAATGAATGATAAAGTCGCACCTTTGCAATATGAAATACTACTACTACTACTACTACTACTAATATAATAATAATTTAGATAAAGACTTTCACTAAAATATACTTAAATAAATACATACAAATATAGTAAACATTTAACAGCACACAGACACAGAATATACAATAATAAATCCAGTGAACATCTAAATTGATGATTTATTTGATATCATGGTGCCTTTTATTCTGAAAACACATTTTGTATAAAAATGCATTATGAAGAAAGGTGAACGATGACTGATATTATTTACCTTGTAAAGTGTGTTACGGATGATTTCAATGTTCATTTCATCCAAGTCCTGCTCAGATATACAGTCCTGGAAGAAGGCAGCTGGAGAAAAAAAAAAAAACATGAATAAAAGTTGAATGTTGAGGTTTGGCGCCATCTCCTGTTCACACTGAGACGTTACTGGACACTCAGACACGGTTCAGGTGGAGCTACGTACCGAGGGGCGTGTCCACCAGGATGGCGTTGTACAGCTCAGCGGGGGTCTGAGCGATGTTAACTGCCTCCATCTGCTCGAAGCTGCCCAGAGGGTGACACTTGGGCACCAGCTCGGAGATGGCCCGCTGGTGCAGAGTCCCCGTGATCAGCAGGATGACGTTATCTATCATGTAGCTGTACCTGAAGTCAGACAGGAGGGAGAGAAACAGAATCAGTTCTGTTCTGGTTCTGGTTCTGGACTGGTCTGGTCTGGCAGCAGAATCAGTGAGCAGCTTTTACCCTTCCTTGTCTGCTACATATGATCATACAGGAGTTTTTCCCCATTAATATAATATACTGCAGACTCTCCATTACAGCTAAACTGTGTACATGATCTGATTGTATAATCATATAATAATCTTTACAGTGTGTCAGTTTAACTAAAATTAGATTTGAAAGAAGAAAAATAAATAAATAAATAAATAAATAAATAAATAAATAATCACATATATTCCCTGGGTTGAAGTATTGCAATTAATGAATTTCCAAGTGAATCTCTACCTTAAGCTGTAGTAGCACAACATAATAAAGTTCAAGCTTCTCCACAGTTTTTGTTGAACTCACACTAAGAAAATTTATGACAACTTTGGAAAAGTCACCAGTTGTGTCAAGTCTTGTAGCTTAGTTACATTGAATTGGCTAAAATACTGGCACATTAATGAAACCTTCACATGAGCATATTTATTCACAGTGAGAGTCTAAGACAGTCATGTATCTGAATGTGCATCCACTGTTTCTACCCCACAGGATGAATGACTATAAGAATCTGCTGGTTATTCTCTTTATAAAGTACTAATGACAGATCTGCTGGTTTCAATATTTTGAAATATTAACTGTTGATGTCTTGGCTGATAAAATGATCTGAATTATCACAAAAACTAATTTTCTACTGTAACAATAAATAACAATAATAAATATAAAATATTAATGTTTTGACACATGTATCTGTTCCATGTCTGACCCTGAAATAGTCACCATTTATGCTTCAGCTATTAGCTGGCAGATCAGTGTTGGGCTACAACAAGGAAAAAATTAAAACACACACACACACACACACACACACACACACACACACACAATGGAAATGTAAACATGAGTGAATGTTAGGAGACTCAGGTGACAGCAGGCAGAGAGGTCACACATCACTGGTGGTTTGGAAATGTTTCAGTTACCTGTGATGACACAACAAGTGTAGACAAAGTCAAGGTGCTCCCTGGCTGCAGGACGAGCTTCCGAACAACCCGTCCATCATGTCACCATTACCATGTCTCATTACCTGATGTAACATCTTATCAAGTCAGAACATAGTTTTTTCCTTACGTGATGAAGTCCATGAAGCTGGCCAGCGGCTCGTACGACTGGTTCCTCATGTGGCGAAACTCCACCACCATCTTCTCCTTCAGCTTGTCATCGATGACGGACACGGTGAGTGGAGACGCCTCGTTCGCCAGGAAGCTGCCATAGTCTGTGCTCTGCAGGTGAAGCTTCAGATCTGTACAGGAGACACGTAAACAGGTGTTTAAAAGGTAGAGCTGATAAACCAAATAACTGATGGTTTCAGGTTCTCCAATGTGAGAATTTATGCAAATAATGTATTCAATTATATAAATTACACTATAAATAATGTGTGCTTTACGCTACAGTTCATTATATTTCACTACATTTAGGCAGGACAGCCATTTCATTAAGAGCTGCAGGGATTGTCATCTGCCTTCGTCCATATAAGAGATTCAAAAAGTGTTTCCAGTCATTTTGGAAGGTTAATACATTTTTATCAAAGACTGAGGAATGTGAGGAAAGTGACTGGTGACCACTTAGCACTTCTTGTTCGTGAAAGAAGGAGTTACTGCAGCGACTGTTACAGTTTAGTCACAGACAAATGGATTTTAGTCCAAAATAACCCGAAAATAAACTTTTAACAAACCTCACAGCAAAATCTCGATCTCGAGAGTCTTGAAATGTTTATGGATTTTACATGAGCTGGACTTGACTGGTGCTGACAAAATGTTTAATCCTGAGACTGAAAAAGCAGCAAATCTTCACATTATAGGATGGAATTAAATAACATTTTTTAATTTAATCATTTTACCTGAAAAACCTGTGAAAGAGCTATAGTATTATTAATGTTTAGAAAACATGTAATGGTGCAAACATCTTGAATCAGAAATGTGTATTATTAAATGTACTGAGAACAAAACAAACAACATATTTTTTATTATGGTGGACAGTAATGTAAATAGAGCCTTAACAGTCTTCATCCATATCACTTCAGCTTAGCTACACAAAAAACAAGTGCAGTTTACTGCAATAAAATATGTCATAGCCTGAACTGAAACACAGTCACTCAATTAAAAACTATAAAACTATCATAAAAGAGTTGCAGTGTCAGTTTAGAAACGTTTTATTATGTCAAAACTGTATAAATCTCTTCCCATTGTAATTTCACTTCCTCTAAAAAGCCCAACATTGGTCAATAAATCATAGAATAGCATGACAACTACTAGCTACTTGGCTAAATCGGTTTAGCGATGCTAGTTAGCATTATGATAGTTAGCCACCAAGCTTAGAGCACTGAATCTTAAGTTTCGCATTTAATCTGAATTAATTATCGATGCGAAAACTAATGGTAGCACTATATGAGAATAGGAATAATGGGTATTACAAGTAACATCATCGGTAACGTAAATCGAGCTAAGCTAACTAGCGTTACCACTGACTACTTGTATTAGCTAGCGTTAGCGAATTAGCTCCAGCGGCTAGCTGTTAGCCGCTAGCTTAGCTATCTTCTGGTTTAACTCACCTTCCAGGGTCTCGCACTGAACGAGGTTCAAATAATCCGCCTGGGACAGTATTCCGGCTTTAAATCCCCTCACCAGCCCCTCTAGGTAGCCGTTGTCGACATTAAAATACAGCTCGGAGAAAGGCATCCTGTCTGACCGTCAGCTCCGTCTCTACCGCAGGAGAACCGTCCGTTCGGATGGTTAGCGTTAGCATCAGCTGACTGGGCCATGTGACCGTCAGCTGATCTGTCATCTGCTCCCTGCGTGTGTGTGTGTGTGTGTGTGTGTGTGTGTGTGTGTGTGTGTGTGTTCACACCAACACACCTGTTGCTAATTTACACAATATATATTTACAGTACACAACAAAACTGAGCACATCCTGGGTCAAGATCATTAAAATGTTACAAATCATATCCATTGACATTTTCTTTTCTCATTTGTTTAATAAAACTGTAATAAAAAGTTCATATTTAAGAACCAAGTGCAACAACTGTTACTTCAGCCTCTGATTCACTCATTTTCTATTATTGTATGAGTCTGATGCTCCTGGGCAAAACTCTGTGGACAGACATTTGTTCATCATGAAACTTTTCAGTCAATATTGTTTTATTTTGGTGTTATTGCTATTCGCTCACTGTGAAGCGGAGGCTCCATAAAGTTGGATGCAAATCTGATCTAAACTCATCTCTTTACTGATGTGCTGGTAATATACTTCAGGCTTCTCTTCTTTTCATCTTGGACGCCACTTATTGTGTAAATAGTGAGTAATGCCTGGTGTCATTGCTTGAGGACGTATGTCTCTCCTCCCACCTCCAGCTGTGTTTCACCTCAGTAGCTCTCATGTTCTCCTACTCTCTCCCACCATCATGAAGTCTCACAGTCTGGTTTCTGGGATTTAATTAACATTTACAGAAGTGTATTGTAACATGGCTGAACTAGACAAAAACAAAACTGACAAAAGCTGAAATAACACGACCACAGATATA
>OMLM01008296.1:0-17169 GCA_900302695.1 Helostoma temminkii
GGCTGTGGAGGCTGCCCACTTCCTGAACCCACTACACCCATGCCCATACCTGCTGCCTCCAGAGCCCTGAGATTAGGAGAGCTGCTGAACTTGCTGGCTGCTGTTTTCTCATTCTTTTTCTTTTGCTACATAGAAAAAAAAAGGAAAAAAGGAGGGGCACGGGGGTCAAAAAGGAGTAAAAGGGAAGTTTAAAGTAAAATAATGATAAAAAAAAAACAGAGGAAATGGAGGAAAAAAATGGAGGACAGGGAGAGCTCTAGAGGTTGTAACGGTCCAGCCCGTGAGAGACAGAAAAGGAGCAGCACGCTAAATTGATCGTCTGAAGACTGGCATCGCTCTCAGTCTCAGTCTTAAAGCACCAGTCGCTCTGAGCAGAATGGAAATTCAGATGAGAATTGATGTGTCAAAGCAAGAAACACCTCACACTAACAAATGGCTTGGAAAGCAAAGGAAAGCTGGAGAAAAAGTCAGGAAGAACAATTGAATTGGGTGGAGGAACTCCCTGCACACTTGTACACACATACAAGCACGTGATAAATAAAAATCAGCACACGGTGAACACACAACACATATACACGTATGTGTAAAAGTACATGTAACAGCAAGGAGAAATTGTGAAAGTTATAAAATCTGAAATGTTACATATGGACCATGCAGGAGGAAACATTAAACTCAGACAAGTATGAAAGATAATGAACCGTCATGTTTTTTAAATGCACTGGAAAACGTTCTTCTTGTTCAGTTTCTTACTATGAGCAATATGAGTGTGAGTGATTGCTGTCCACAAAGAACAGCTTTATTTCATTATATTTATTTCACAGGAGACACACTTTCTGGAGATTTTCATGCTAATTTAACAAGGTAGTGCTCAGCTGGAAAACTGTAATTTCACATACCTCGATGGACCAATCAGGATTAAGAAAAATCTGAATTAAAACAACCTTTTTTAATCAAATCTGACCACAGCAATGAAGCAGATCAACTTTACTTTTGGTGTTAAATAATTAATGTATACTAAATATTATACAGAAATTCTCTCAATTTATTTATAACTAATAATGTTATAGAGAAATACTTGGGCTTTAATTGTTATTTTTTCAGTTTGTTAAACTACACATGAGTTACGAAAAAGTAGCGTTATTACGTTTGGTTTTGATATTTAATGCCATAATATCAGTTACTACGAACAAATCAATTCAGTGGTGATCAAAGATGCTGATTTTGTATGACAGATCTGAGACCACTTAAGATCTAAGTGGAAATTACTTACGTCAACAAGCAGAAATTAGTTGTAAATAAATTGTGAACAAATTGTTGTAAATAAATAAGACCTTGGAAGGTACTGCTGTTAGCCTCTGCCTCAAACCAGAGATGCTATTATTTAACAACTAAATAAATAAATCGCCACATTTCCCATTAACTGTGTTGTTTCCTGTCCTCTCCTCTCACTCTCCTTGACAACCTTCCTTTTACAGAAAAGAACAAATGTGTTAAAATGGATTTTTCCATCGTCCTTTTACCATCTGCCATTGCAATAAATTCTGAACGTTTTCTCTGTTTTTACTGGAAAATCATGATCCTGCCATTTGCTGTTTTTCTTTATGCTGTCCAGTCCAGCAGATTTCTTGCTTGAAACACTGGTACAATGAATATGGCAATGTTTGAAAATGACTGTGGTCGTGATTTATTTAACTTACAGTATTTTATTTAAAAAAAACTCATGGGCATGAAATGAGATGGAGTGGGTATCATCTTTGCTATTCATTAAAATAAAACCACATCCGAGTACCCCTTTATGTGGTGCACTACAGGAAATCTGGACTTACCTTGATGAGGGGGTTGATAACTCCTACATTAGGGCTGGCGTTGAACACTTTGTTAAAGTTGGTCTCCCTGTTGACAAGTTCCAGCTGGTAGAACTTCTTATCATCCTGGAGGAGGAAAATCACGTTAGCTGACAGCAAGAAAGGCTGTGGACGGCTAAAACTTTAATGAGTCTGCCTGCAGGCCTTTTTATAAGCAAACACACTTGACATTGAAGTTTCATGACATTAATTTTTAACCACTTTAACGGTTTCTTTGGTCTAAACTGTCCTTCCCATCTACAAACTCAAATGTCCGCTTATAGTGAATCTCAAACACAAGAACATAACTCCACAGGCCTACACTGTGATGAATGTAAGATGATTTATAAAGTCACCTTCGTGTGATTAGTGCAGTGGAACAGCAGCAGCCTTGTGTTATTGTCAACTGTGTCCCTGACAAAACCTAATGAAATTCACAGTGTTATTGAGGTGAAACGCAGTGGATCCAGAACTGCCTGAAAGAAAGTGTGTGCAAAATGCCATGTGTGCAAAATGGTGAAACAGCCAAAAAAATGTTTTAAGATAAGTCAGTTCTATTTGCAGATTACAGATTATAGTGTCCATTTTTACCAGTGTTGAAAGTCAGGTTGACAAGTTGGAACTGCATTATAACCATCCCTAATATCTGTTTATTTTATATATTTGGTCCTTAGTATTTTTTATCATGTCTCTGAGGTAGACTGATGATTAAGCACCTTTAACAATGAGGTTCTCCTCGGGGCTGGATGCTTTCTGATTGCCATTACCATCTATTCTTCAGGTAATTCCTTCCATTATATGCTGTGTATGTCATGCTTGACAGGTGAAAGTAATATATGTTGTAAAATATTATCATTACAGTATTGTTTAACTTGCTCAGCTACCTTTAGTTATGCCTGTAAAAATGTAACCCTTTGAAAACAAACCAGGAAGTGGTGCATTTTCTGACCACACAAACTTAAAAAAAGGTAAATTTATCTTTTGAGGACCTGGATTAACTCAACCATGTTTCTGCTTCTTTGCACTTAGACTTATAATTTCACTAATTTATTCTTCATCCTCTCATGCCAGTGAGGAGTTTTGAAAGCTTGAAAACCAGTATGACCTGGGAAAACACTCTTGACATTTATTAGTAAAAACAAAGCTGCTACTACCTCTGAGAGCTCTGAGAACAAAAACAACCAGGTGAGGCAAACATTAAATCTTTTTCTGCTGTATGTAGCAGCTTCTCCTAAGCAGTACCTACCACCAGCTTTTTAACTAGAGTTTCTCTCTCAGACACCATTTCCTTCAGCTCAGCAATAATCTGCAGATCCTCTGGACGACTCTCCCTGTTCCTGAACTTCTCCTCTGTTCCTTCCAGCCTGTTTGAAAAGACACAATAATACAGAAGCATCCATGAAAAATTTGTGCACTAAAAATCCACACCATTCAGAGTTTGCAAGTTTGCATGGAAAGTTTACATGAATGCAATAATGAAGAATGGACAGAGGAGACAGCACTCACAAGTTCTTTCATAGGAGTAGTAGTTTCGGTGATCTAATCAGGTTTATTTGTGTCAAAAAAGCAACACCAACTATTAATTAAACATGAAAAATTGCAGTTAGATCAGGCAGGTTATGTGCTAAGAGAATTAAATGCCTGCACTGCGAAGAGTAGAAAGATGAGTGATTCATGGGCTGTCCTGTTTCATTAACATTTGATCAATAAAACAGTGGCTGTCCCAGGTCTCTTCGCTTCCCCCTCCTCTTCTCATTACAAAAACCATTACTGGGTTGTACAGTATGTTGAAATCAAAAACACATCTGCACAGTTCTTCTGGAGAATGTTTTGGTTCTGTGCGTTATGAGAAAGTTCAGCTCGTTATAATGGATTTTTTTTCAGGCTGCCCTTCAGAGAAATTACCGCTTGTGTAAAATCTCTGATTCATTTCACATTCGGTGATATTTTACTCTAATTCGACATATTGTAAAGATCGCTGAGCAAAATGGGCATTAGCTGAGTGAAATATAATTCAAGCGAAAAACAATCACAAGTGACACTGTTGGCTGGAAAATGATGAATTTTTGAAATTATGACAAAATAAAACAAAAAGCCTTTGAGGAGAAACAGTAGCACACACAGCAAAAGAATCCATTCAAGTTTATCAGAACTGTATATTTTACTAATACACCAGATGATGAATCATCAATTTGTTAATGACCTGGATGACATAAATTTAACTTAACATTCAGATCTCATCCAAAATGTTAAATTAATCAAGAACAAACAAAACCTATATTAGAAGTGAAATTAATTTCTGTTCACTTTGCACACCACACAAAATACTAGTATTTTTTTTATTAATTCATTTATATTTTAGGGGCTATATCAGAAAACCATGGTTCTTTTTTTAATAAAGAAAAGTCTCTCTGCATGTTTGACTGTGGACCTATTTTATGGTTTTACCAAAATATAATGTTATAGAAAGTTAAACAACCTTTCACTTTGCACACCACCACAATGAAAACCACTGACAAGCATCTTTGTGACATTTCTGCCACAGTGCGAAATCACATTTTGTTAAAGGCCGAGTCCCAGTGCAGCTTGTCTTCCTAATCAACTGTAGTCTCTCCAAGGAATGTCTGCTGCTGTATGAGAGCAGCCACTGCAGCCCAGCTCAATGATACTGATATTTACTGATATGCAGTTTCATCAGATATACTTTTGCCTGCTGTGCTGGTCCTTCTTTGCACATCTAATAGCTGATTCATCACATTCCTTGTGTTTTTCAAACATTTTTCCTGCTTGAGCATCAGAATCTCCTTGGAAGCTCCGTCACTGTCTGTGTTTGACAAGAACTGATCGTTTTCCAACAATGAGAAATACGTTAGCTTAAATTATGGGTGCTATGCTTGGCTCCCACTTGCCAGTTAAATATCTTCTATGGTGTTCGTGCTATCATTTCTTCCCGGTGAGGCTGGTGGGGATAATTTCTGCCTGATGTAAAACAGGTAAACACTGTTTGTTGTACTAGCTGGATAAACTGTGGCAAGTTTTCTCTGTGCAGGAATAGACTAAATGTTCCCAGAATGAGCAGCCCGTCACTGAGCAGGAAGCCCACCGAGCTGCTGTCAGTGACACATGAAATATAAGGGAGTCTGGAGTCTGGGTTTGCTTCAGATCACATGGGCAGAATATTACCAGGGCTCAGACAAACACACCTGCTTTTGCTTGGCTCATATGCAAGTGATCAAATTGATTTTCTTCAATATAACCAGCAGGGAGGAAAATCCAGTGCATGGTGAGGTTAATAGGAAATACTGGGCAGAGCTTAATGCTCAAAATGTCAGCGGTATGTTTTCTGGACCTAGTTCAACATTGGTCAAGGTGGTGTCTATGATAAAATGATGATTTATAGTTTAACTCTCAAGTTGAGCTTGTGCTTCTGTTATCTGCTGTAGTTGGGCTGTAGCTTTGCAATATGACAAAAGGAAGAAGGAAGTTATATCTAACTAATAAATAAACACGACTTATCAGCTCAGTCTTGATGGTGACACTTTTAAACAGATTTCAATCCCTGATCATTTTTGTTAATCCATGGTGAAAAGCACTTTAATATCAATTCTGGTATGATGATATAAAGCAATAAAACATTAAGTAAAGTTAATAGACACTACAAGCTGGGATACTGAATTGACGTGACTACAAATCGCATGTATCTTTCTAATTCTCAAAGGACCAATCAACAAGACCCAGATATGCAGCAAAATATTTAAATATTGATGAAACTTAATTGGTGAGGCTTTCTCAGTGGCTGTTAAGGAAGAGAAGTTTGTGGAAAGGGACAAGCTGTTGTCACCACTGTGATTAATTATGTAGAAAGAGACAGGGCTGGTGGTTAAAATAGATCCGTGTTTAACTTGATAATCTCTGGGGAAAGCCCCAGAAATACCTCTTTATTTGGTAAAGTTATGAAACTACCAGAACATAAAAACTGCTGACCAGTAAAGCTGTCCCAGAAAACTGGTCAACTTGACTACTTGTTAGTGTGCAAACTTATTTCACTGTACTGACTGCATTGTGTTCATGTTTTCTTTTTCATCTTTAGCATTGTTTGGTCCAGTCACAGCTTCCTGAACTTGTCAAATCTGTGTAGGAAATGAACCAACAGGGATAAAATATCTGAATCTGCAGCTTTCTTCAGTTTTAAGAGGCTTTATTGTGACTTTTTGCTGCATAGCAGCCTGGACAGCAACTTTACCATTTTGTTCACGCTCACTACTTTAATAATCCACTAATAATCAGAATATTATCCTAATCAGAAAAGGCCACTATAAACATGTAACTATATCAACCTGAAGAGACAAACCTGATCTAGCCCTGTAGTGTAAACCTTTGATAATCACATCAGTAGAAATATATTTGTCATGTAAACATCTGATCTGATTGTTTGTCCTATCGTGTGTCATTCTTTCTGTTCAGACCCACATGGGTATGACAAGCACTTTCCTCCTCTTTATTGCAGGAGCACTGTGTGCTTCTGTGATTGCTGCTTAATTAGAAAGAACACCAGAAACAAAATTATTGTTCCCATGAGACGATGTGGCTCCGACTCGGTCATTTTCTCTTAATGAATGAGTTGAATTTTGTCAGAGCTGGAAAAATCTGCCTTCTGCTCGTTCTATTTGCAGCAGATCGAACGCTTCATGGTGGGTGGAACCACACTGCGCATGTGAAAACGTTATTTCTGATCAATTAATGAGAATCTCATCAGGATTAGCATGTGTGTAAACAGTTGAGTTCGACTCTCTAATAAGAATGATTTTAAATTGCTTAAAGACATGTCTATCTATCTATCTATCTATCTATCTATCTATCTATCTATCTATCTATCTATCTATCTATCTATCTAAGCCACTACCAAAAACATCTATAAAACAGCCAATGGTAGACTTGGTATTCATTAGCTAGACACAAGCATGACACCAAATATGTGATAAAATGACTCATTATGAGCTGGATGCGTAAATAAAAAAGTGTTTGCCATATTAACTTAAAATGATATGTCAGTGTCATGCTCAGTTTGTCGCTGCTGCCTTCTAAATTTAAAAAATTAGGACCTGCAGGTTTTATATATTATATTTAATATGGTCTTAACACATTATTTCATGTTAGTTTTAAATAAAACCTAATCTAAAATCTACAATTAGAAATCACTGATGTTTAATATGTATAATCTTTGTCATATTCACCACCTTAGCTTTGTGCTGTTAGCATGTTAACATTAGAGAAGCAGTAGGAAACAGTACAGCTGAAGCTGAGATGAGCAGAGGCTGGTTCTGATATCCACTATAATACTATAATACATGAGGCCTGCTTTAACTATATAACATGTGTAATACTGTGTGTGTTTTCCTGCACATCCTCCACTTTCCAGGAGGTGGTGCTTTTCTGTCAGATGAAGTAGACTAAAAGGAGGTCAGCTCTGAAGAGGATGCTATCTCGCTGCACATCTCCTGACTCTCTCGCTCTCTCTCACACACACACACACACACACAGATCACAGCAGGTGCTGCATACAGTTACATGGATTTTCTTTATTTATCCCACAGTTTTTTTCATTTGCTCTCCTACTTTTAACAATAACTGTATAAGTCTCGCTGGTGAGGTTTAGCCAATTTCCCCCATTCTGCATCCAGTGCCCACCAGTAAAGATGAACCTTTCAACTCACTTGTCTTTTTCCCTGCTGCATTTATCTTACTGTATTTCACTGTCTCCATCTGTAACTCCTGCCATATCTCATTACACTTTTCCTTTTCTCATTAGCTACAAGCTCAGCATGTGGTACACCGCTCAGGCTGTATTTATCTATAGACACACACACCACCTGACATGTAGAGTAGCTTGACCACGCTGTCCTACAGTATTCCCACTGGTTATCATCAATTATTTAAAACTCCTGCCAGTGGTGGAAGAAGTACTCAGATCTTTAAAAGCAGCAGTATTGCAATATAGAAATATTATAAACCATGCATTTGGAATGCTACTTAAGTAAAAAAAAAAAAAAGTACCATTCAAGTAAAATATTTGCAGAATATGTATATTATTATTATATTACAGCCACATCTGCATTTGTGCGACTTTACTTTAACACAAGAGACAAGTTTAACTGAATAATGCTGACTCCTCCATCACAGCATTAAAACCATCTGATTTAATGTTGTGGCTGATTCAAATTTAACCTTCTTTAAAGGGCATTAACAGAATTTACAGAAAAGACACTGAAAGGTAAAATGTTGTTTTTGATAGCTAGTCATACATTTCTTCTGTCCCGAGCATTGGGGGTATTTGGATTTATAAGCTCGGCATTTCTAAAATCCCAGCTATAGTGTGGCCACAATGGTCCTTGGATTATTTTTGGGGAGAGGTTTTATTTGCCGCTTAAAGGTGTTTTTGTAGCTTGTGTTGTGCTTGTGTACTTACAAGAATGCGTAATCACACAAGCAATCGTTTCAGTTTCCTCTGCTGGTTCATCTAAGTCTGCACTTGTTTATTGTACCTCAGTTATGATAACAGTCATATTGGCAGCAGGAGAGAAATGGCCTTGTTTGAACCAAACAGATGAGCAACAACGCACAACAATATTCAGATGATGACAGCAGGATTTCCAGCAGACAGGACAGTTCTTATTGTCTATGTGAAGCAGCCATGTTGACACATCGGGGCTTCATATTTGCAGAGACAAACAGATCAAGGGGACAGAACATGATGCATTGTCTCATAAACTGAAATCTTTTGATAGCAATCTTTCATTAAGTTGGAATCAGTTGTCTGAAAAACCCACGTGCAGACAACTACTTGTTAGGAAAGTGGAGACTGTGTTTTTTTAATCAAACTGACTCCGCACAGACTCTCATGAGCATAAAGGCACATTATACATTATGAATATGGATTCAGAAGAAGTAGACAAAACCGGTCTTTGTATTTCTCTTAGTCATCTTTGATTTCACGGAGTAATTTTATCTCTTTGTGTTTTGCTCTGTTTTGAAAATGGAATATATTTTTTCCTGAAGAAGGTACAGATTGAGGGAACACAGGCATCAGACTGCAGTAAATCCTTTGGCGCTGTCTTTCATAATGAGCCAGTTTCATCATGCATCGTCCTGCTTGGTGCTTCTGTATATAACGTTTGACACAAGTATTACAAGAACACAATTCATCACAGCTCGCTCCTGCTTATGCTCCACTTCACCAGCTATAAGTGGTGAGATATGCTCTAATTGTCTATGATGCAGTGATTGCGTAGGTGATTGCATGAATCCACAGGAAGCAAATTGAGGACAGAAGTTAAAACAGGATTGTTCAGACAAATGGAAGTATCTCCTCTGTTATTCTTCTCACAGGTTGACCTGTGAATATTGCAATCATAAGTTAGGAATCAGAAAAACATCATAGTGCCACAGACCTTGATAATAGTACAACTACTATTTTACACATTTTCTGAGAAATTTCAGCTGTTTTTGGCCACTTCATGTTTCTGTAATACACAGACGTTCTACTGTGAATTTTTTTTGTTACACGGCCTACAACCCTGCCACCTAGCAAATCTAATAAAAACAACAGGCCCAAGCACAAGTTCTCATTTCAAACGAATGGTGGCGCGATCAGACGGTAGCCTGCTGCA
The DNA here is from genome assembly GCA_900302695.1 of Helostoma temminkii. NCBI lineage: Eukaryota > Metazoa > Chordata > Actinopteri > Anabantiformes > Helostomatidae > Helostoma > Helostoma temminkii. Next base: position 9,512 of record OMLM01008296.1, read on the forward strand.
GCCACAGGCCACACAGACTGAACTGCAACCTATGCTTAGCTGCCATCTTACCACCATCTTTCTCTAGAAACAATGTTAGACATCAGACAAACTCTCATTGGTCAATAAACTTTTAACATCGTCACGTCACATTGCTCCAGTCTACGTCGGAAGAATCAGGTCCAGACACTGGACTCTATTTTCGTGAAACCAGGTACAGTCAAAACACTAGGTAAAGGTAAAATTATGAGCGTGTCTAAGGATTCTTTTATGAATATCAGCGTTGGTGTTACATGGTGCAACCAGACACACTGTGGAGGACAAGTGGAATACATTAATACTGAGAGGAATGCTTTATGACTGGGTGGAGTTGGGGTGGGAATCGAAAATATATCAGTTCCTCTCATTCCTTTTAAAACACTATTGCAGTCCAAAATGTGCACCAATATTACATATATATTAATATAGTTTGCTCTGAGCCAGGAAAGTTGAAAAAGCAGGCACAGCCTAAAAAACACGCTAAGGAAAACTGCATAAGAGATGCGTTTGAGCGAAAGATAACCTGGACCGTGGGCTCGCAAGTTAGTTTGGACACTAGTTTATTCACATGTAGCTCACTAGTGTAATGTCTACATATGTTCATAGCTCCAGTGTGCAGCTTATGTCTCTGCAGTGCTGCTGTACAAAGGCACCATCACTAGCTAACAGCTAATGACAGCTAGGAGACCAGCCTTGGAGGTATATGTTGTGAGTGATGCAGTTGCAGAAACAGGTTGGGATGGGGCAAGGAGCGAAGTCTTTGATTTGGTTTAAAGAAAGCAATCTGAAATTAGTTATTGACCTTTTAAAGACACCACACAAGCACACAGAGTTTTTACAGTGGGTACATACAGTATCTGAAGGGCGGAGATCTTATCTTTGAGCACTTCTTGGGCCTTGTTGAAATCTGACAGCATGTTCTGTGTCTCCCTGCTGTGGACAGAGCTCAGCTCGGCCAGCTCTCTCTCGTGTTTCTTTGTTAACTCTTGTTCGTGAGCTCTGTGGAGACAATACAAAGGACAGTTTGGAATCAAGACACAGATTTGTGTTATCCATAGAAAAAGAAAATGGTTACTTGTGGCATTCAATTGGATCACTTTGTTGTCCTGCTCTGTACACACAACATCTGTCGCACATCTGACCATTCTGGAGAACTGATCCATGCTTAGCTTCTTCTCCTGGGGTTTCTCTGGTATACAGATCAGTGAAAAGTGTCAGCCAGTCGCATTAAACAGCAGCTAATCAAAGCAACAATACTTGTACTTCATGCTGTATTAGAAGTTACACATTAATTATTACCTATGTCTTTTCAGGTGGAATTTAAAAGAATATAACCTAGAGTCTGAGGGATTAAAATCTGGATGACTTCTTGTACAAAGCTTTTCATCTGAAATAGGCCGGTGTGTAGTTCAGGGTATAGTGACAACTGCCAAGGGATCCAGCACCATAACCCTCAACAGGATAAGAGGTTTATAATGGATGTATGGATGAAGCCTTTCATCTTCACTGTGATAAGTGCATGTGGCAAAAAACAAAAACAAACTTTGAGGATTTTTATACAGAAAATAGCAGAGAACAATTTAAAATGGTGGAATAGGAATAAGGAATGTACACAGCATGACCACTGTCAGTGTTGCTTTATATTTCATAACATGATTTGTATTTCTGATAGAGAGTCGAAGCAGACTTTCAATGTTGTTGCTGAACAAAGTGCAGCTAAATTTAACTATGATATTTTATAAAATTACCTTCACAGACATTTACACACACACCCATCAGAGATTAATGGCCTTTAAATGTTTATTTTATAAAATATTTTTTCTTCAAAGTCAGTTGTAACTACTACATTAGTAGTAGCTGCCACTACTGTATCAGAGTAAAATGAGATATATTCCCTCTGAAATACAGTAAGGCATTAAGGAACATCAAATGGAAACATTAAAAGGTGCTGTGTGCAGTTTAGTAGCACTGTGAGCAATGTTTTTACATCTGGCTTCCTGTTTTACTGTTTATTTTATGTACAAGAAAACTCTACAGGGGACTTTAGAAACAGCAGAGTACTTTAACTTATTGCTACTTAATGAGGCTTCATTACAGTATTTTTGTCTATCAGAGCTTGTTGCATACATTATTCCAGTAGAATATACATACTGCATAGTACATAGCATGAACAGATGTCTTTATGTCAATGCTTGATCACATCTGCCACATGTATTAGATATGTTCCATGAAAGACTAGCTTTTACTCAATAACTCACATTACACATAACACAATGGAAAGTGTAAAACATGACATGTATGTACAATATATTTTATGTACGGAATATACGGAGTAAAACGTGTGCAGAAAAGTGAAAATTCTGTTTTGCTATGGAAGGAAATGAGCTCAAAAAAGAGGAGGAGGATGGAAATGGGAATAAAAGATGATACTAATGAAAGGAGGAGGCAAAAAAGGCTGATGAAATAAGGACAGGGAGAGGAGGAGGATGGAGGAGAAACATGGATGTCTGTCTCCCTCTCACTCTGACTGGGCCAATTCTCCCTGAGGGGTGCACATCTTATCTCTCACTGCTTCCTTTTTATTTATTTATCAGTCTATTTTTATCCCTGTGACCAGGATTCAGATGAAGGGTTACGTAACAAAAGAAGAAATGTGCTGCGCGTGAGCCTGGCAGCAGAGAGAGAGGACGCACATACATAAAGGCAAGCGGCACATAAATACACAGCGGAGAATAACACCATGGGAACAGCTTTCAAAGACGCGCATGCACACATAAACCCATGGTTACAGACAGATTCTAATGAGAATCTGGACCGGATTAGCCACACACATTTAAAAATTCACAAGGAACAGCATGATTATAGATTCTGTTTTGATTTTACCCTAAATAACCCTCACACAATCAATGGGCTCCTGACAGAGAAAAGCAGAGAGGAGACGTGCATGAGAGAGAACGAGACACTGATTGGCCTTGTTTGGCATTTCCTTTTATGTCGGGGCATTTTCATCAGGACTTGCAGAAACTATCATCACCCAAATACAATTGGTGAGGTAACGTAAACTGATGACAGAGACCACCGCGAGCAGAAAGGAGTGTGGGACTTAGTGTGGATATGTGTTTTGGGGGGTAGAGGTGGAGCGCCTTGACGTCAGGGCTGAAATGTCACCGATAATGTGATTTAATGTTTTTAAAGGAATAGTCTGACATTTAAGAAAATGTACTTAATATAACACCATATATAAATCAGCCATTCTACAAATTAAACAAAATATGGAGTCTAATCTGTGCTAAGCTAAACTATAAAAATCATTATGTGTTCCCTGCAGTTTGGTGTTAGTGGTTTAAATCTAGTTTTATATCACCAGTAGGCATTTAGAAATGGCATTTGCAACAGCATTTAGAAATGGGGTTTGCATTGCCAACTCTGTGTATATGAATGATGAAACTGGCAGTGTGCATCACTGATTTGACTGGTGTAAACAGTTAAAGTATTTTATTAACAGGGCTAAAATGTGCATTCAGATTTCTAAAAGCTTAAAAATATTCACAAATACTACTGATCTATAACTAGTGATCAATATTAGGAAGCAAAAGAAGGAGGCAGAGCAGATGAAAGTCATCACCTGTACCTACCTGCTGCTAAAAATAGAGTCAAAAGAAACAGAAGCAACACAAGAAGCACTACTCTAAATTCATGAGAAAAATATTCAGTAGTTCGGTTGCCAGGTTACAGTGTATTAAGATAAACTGCTCAGAGAACACACTGGTGTATGTTTCCGAGGCTTTGACTTTAGATGCATGTGTGTGAGACAGGCATACAAAGTCCAAAGTGTGACAATGAATATTTCAGACAAACAAAATATGAAACACAGAAAAATTAATAGAAAAGATTTAACAGAAGACAGAAGAAATGGATGATGTAGATTTAGCAGCTTCTGGCTGTGAGAAGAATGTGATATCACATGAATGCACCACACAGGAAGACTCATTCCAGTCTGTGCTCTGTCTACAGGACCCAACTGAGACAAAAATATATCGAGACTTTTTTCACACAGGGGACCAATTCACAGTCTAAATGCGAAGCACACGTGGTTGCTTGTGTTTTATTTGTTTTCACATAGCCATTAGCTAAAGATTTGGTTTTTGGTTGTTAAACTTGACAAATGTTTGTAAGATGCCTTGTTAGGTTTCCATAGGGGCAAATCTGAGGTTGACTCTGATTACAGGTAACCACTTGGCATACATGTTGGCAGGTGAAAAAGGTATTAAATAAAAAAAGAAGAAGGATTCAATCCTGGCACCAGAGGAAAGTATCTAACTGGGCCCCAAAATTCTGAATTAATACTTTATTAATTAATAATAAGTCAGCTGATGATTGTTGATTCTTTCTAGGAGGGTCAAATTTCTGGATGGGCGGACCTGGTCCTCTGGGTGCCCCAGATACCGGGTTTGACTATCGCACAAAGATGAATAGGAGCTGAAGCACAGCTGAAACATCTGAGCCTTTCTCCCTCCGCTGATGTGTGGAAATTTAAACTAAATAGTGTAAGAGTAATACTGTAAGAACCGTCTTTTTTGTACTTTAAATTTCAACATGGGTAATGTGCACCCTAATTCCTACTTGTTTGTCTTTGGTCAAGGTTGTTGTTCTTTACTAAAAAATGTAAAAAGACATAATATGAAATCAGCAGAGATTATGGCCTGTGACTGATGAGCCAGCTTACTATTCCACCATCACCTTATATTCATTTCTTTGCAGACATTCTCAGCCTTATGTTTTTGGTACCTGATATCGAAAAGGTTTCATCATTTCATGCATTGTATTGTTGGTGTCTCTTTCAGTTCTGTTCTCATCTGAATGCTGAGCCATACCTGATCTGCTGATTGGCTTCACTGCGGATCTTGAGCACCTCCTTGCCCTTGAGCTCCAGCTCTTTGGTCAGAGTGCTGATATTCTCGTTGAGTGTGTGAATCTGGTGGTCCAGCTGAGCAATGTGGTTCTTCCTCCTGGATACTTCCTCCTGCAGCTCAGTGATGCTGCCCAACAACTCACGCTCCTTTGAAGAAGAAAAAAGTAGTTTATTTCTGTAGTTTGAGGGTTTAAAGTTAGTCAGATACTTCAGATACTTCACTTAAACAAAAATATAAAGCAAGAAAGGTCACATCTACCATTTAAAAAACATTAGATTCATTTACAAATAAAGCAAAACTGAAATGTCAGTCAACATAAGCAGTCTTTCAGAAGCTTGTCTGAATCACTCATTCAGCTCATGAATTATCACAGTTCTCCAAATCTGCGAATGACTTCATGTAAACAATAACCAACTATCAAAATTAGTCACAGCAGCTTGCAGAGCTGCTCTTTTCATCTGAGTTCCACAGTGACACTAGATCTGGCTAGTATTAGTCATGATTTGGAAGTGAGAAAGTGAACAAATGACTTTCTCTGAGTAGGAACGGACAATGCGTAGGTTCAATTAAACACTCACATGAAGACAGCATGCAGTCAGCCAACGTTAACAGCGAGTCCATTGTTAGAATGTCACTTAAATTGGTGACTCACAGCTTCTAAAACTTAACGTGATAGTTTTAAGAAGTACAATTCTTTGTTGTGTTGCAAAGACTGATTGTAAATGGTCTGCACTTATATTATTGCCCATTTAGACAATGAAGGTTATTATGAGGAATACCAATCGAGCCTGACTCATCATGCTCTGATCAGAATGCAGTTTGATCAGCCACTTGTGAACAGATCTCACCCAGGAGTTTACCTAATCCATAAAGCAAAACCACATTCTTGAGAAAAAAAAGAAAATAACTAATTAGCTTCCTGCCAGCTCAAAGCTGCACAGTAACACATACATGTAGCACCAGTAGCTAGTTTTGAGTCTTCCATAGTGGAACCTGTGGTTCAGTGTAACAATTTCATCTTGTTGTAAAACTATCATTGTTTAGGTTAAACAACACTAGAATCCCCAAGCTTGTTGAGCTATGCAACGGTCTAGATGAGAGGATTAGCAACCTTTGTGATGAAAACTGACTGGGTGATAAAAAACAAGTATTACAGAGAATGCATCATTTTTAAGTCTGCACATGCTGAGGCTGAATCACATTTATGATGAAAATACATATCCAGTTTCAAATCTCATGTTAATACCAGGTGTGAACTGAGTCAAAAAGTCAGAGTAACTGATTTTGACAAAGCCTTTTGAGTCCTCCAACCTTATGGGGTTACCAGCAAACCACTTTTAAGAGCAAAGAAAAAGACAACATCATTCATTCAGAATCTAATACCATTGGTTTTCTACATGTCAGATTACAAATTCTACTTTTTTACAGAATAAATGGTCAAAATCAATCCATGGACACACAGCACAACAGAACCTGAATCAGCCCAAGACATTGTATTACTTAGAAAAAGAAACATTGTTGGTTGACAATATTGCACTAAAGTCAACAATTTAGTTGCAACTTGGTAGAGAATGAACCTTTAAACTCAAAACTGTGATAAACTACTTCGACCTACAGGCTTTTAAAAAGTAACCTTGCCCACATCAGCTGTAGAATTAACATTACAATGACAGAGTGGGACTTGCTTGCCAAATTGATCAAAAGGATTAGACACTGAATAAAGAAACAAAGAAAGATCAGATATATACAGATCTGAAGGCAGCCTGATGGCGACTGAACTAGATTAAGTATTGTCAAGTTATTGTCCTCTAATGATTCCTCACTCTGCAAAAATCTCCTTCAATTTCTCTCTATAACAATTTGTGCCAAGGCCCGTGTTCATATATCCAAAAGCCATAATCTTGTATAATAGCTTCACATTCAAGAGCCGCTGTTCCCTTATTTGTCTGTCTCAGTCCGAGTCTCAGCATTTTAATTTAATGTATTTGTCTGTTTTTTTCAGTCCATAAAGCTGGTGGTGAAATTAAGCACAGTGAGGACATTTATACTTATGGACTCATTTACTCATTTTACACTCTTCTTAAAATCCTGGATTCTGTGGTGAGGTGATGAGGCACAAAAGCTAAAAACTAGCAAATAGTCAGAAAAGGAGAAAAAGGTTACCCTATAAAGCATCAAAAGAAAGAGAGATTTAGAGATTTGGGATTATTTGACAATTATATACAGCATTATATGAGTCAGGATGTCCCAGTCCCTGTTGGATGGACTCACAGTCATGGTGGGAGAATGGTGTTGATTATGAAGTTGGATTGGGTCACTGTTCTGTCATCACTTTATATTCTCCTGATCTATTGTCTCTGTCACTCTTTCCCCAATCCTTACATCTTCATATGTCATTAATACATCCTCAGTTCCCTGTGGTTTTACCAATTTCTCTCTAGTTTCATTTTTAAGTCATTGAAATATAAATAAGAATTCAAATATTTATCAGGGGAGGGCATTAGCTATCTAAATCTCAGGAGTGTGTTAGGATTTTTGGATCCACTGAATATTGATTGGTTATTAAAAAAGAACATGATGTGTGGATATCAGTTGGTCATTCATCCACTTGGTAGAAGTACAGTTGGGTCCTGAAGTATTTCGGCAGTGACCATGTTTTTATGATTTTGCCTTAATACACAACCAAAGTGGATTTGAAATTAAACAATAAAGATGTGAGAGAAGTGT
>OMLM01008296.1:17189-33362 GCA_900302695.1 Helostoma temminkii
GAGAAGTGTAGACTTTCAGCTTTATTTAAAGAGGTTTCACAAAAATACAACACTTACCATTTAGGAACTGCAACTGCAATTTTAAACAGAGTACCTCCATTTTTAGGGGCTCAATAGTATTTGGGCCATTGACTCACATGAAGTTAATGGACCATGTGTGGTCCGTTCCATCAAGACAAATTAAATAGCCAAAAAGTCTGGAATTGATATCAAGTATTAAGTTCTTATTTGTCAGCTGTTTGACTAGAGCTACCGATGTGAAGATCCAAGGAGAATTCAGTGCACTGGTGAGCTCAATAATATCGAAGACTACAAAAAACAACTAAAGTGGATGATCTCGGATCCTTCAAGAGAAACACTTTCTCAACAGAAGCCAAGAATACTCGGAGACGGTAGGTGTAACATTGTCAAAATCTACAATGAAGAGACACCTTCATGAATCTAAAACAGGGGATTTACAACAAGGTGCAAACCTCTGGTAGCATTCAAGAACAAGAAAGTCAGATTAGACTTTGCCAGAAAACATCTAAAAAAAGCCTCCCATGTTCTGGAATCAGATTCTTTGGGCAGATGAAATTAAAATTCACCAGAATGATGGAGAAGAAAAGGAACAGCTCATGATCCAAAACATATCACATCATGTGTCAAACATGGTGTGGGCAGTGTTATGGCATGTACATGTATGGCTGCCAATAGAACAGGCTCACTGGTGTTTATTGATCATGTGAGTGTTGACAGAAGTAGCAAGATGAATCATGAGGTGTATAGGACTATACTCTCTGCTCACATTCAGCCACAAAACTGACAGGACAGTGCTTCACAATGCTGATTGATGATGACGCTAAACATACTGTGAAAACAACAAGGCCAAGAAATAGAATATTCTTCCAATGTCAAACAAGCAGCAACTGAATGTGGCTGTAGTAAAGTCCTGGCAAAGCATCTCCAGGGACAAAACTAATAATAATTTGGTGATGTCTGTTGTCTCCAGACCTCAGGAAGTGAAGGATTTACAATAATATAAAATGTGGCAAGTCAGAAATCACTACTTAGCTATAGTATCACTAGTTGTTTGGTACTTTTACTTTAAAAGTGCCATAAAATATGTTACCAGATAGTGTATTCTATTGATTAGTGAATGAATAGACCAATATTTTCACCATGATTTCCAACAGAGGAAGCCAGAGAGTTAAAATACACACAATGGAATGAGGTTCAATAGTCATAAAAGAAGATGGCAGTTCTTTCAAGATATTGTAGATATATTATATTGATGAATTATTCCAGGTTCAAAAACAGCAGCCAAAAAAGAAACACATTAAAAACAACATGAAAAATAGAACGATATAATGGAAATAGAACATAATAGATAATAGATGTCAAGCGATACTAATGATGTGGTAATTGATCGGACAGCTCAGCTAGATCAAACACATTAAGTATCTCCAGGGAGACAGATGACAATGTGTACACACACACACACACACACACACACACACACACACACACACAACCCTGCGCTTCATCAGTCTCTTCCTCCCCGCCTGTTAAGTAATTTGGAGATATAAAAACATTATTTAACACAGTGTGACGGCTGTCTGCTACTGAGCTCCTCCACGCCGATGACTCAGTCAGGAAGTCAGGAAGTTTCAGTTTAGGTGCCATTAGCGTTGTGGTGCACTTAACATGAATTAACATAAACACAAACTCTACATGTCAATGTGTCTGCAGATTCTACATGAAACATCTGAGTTGGTTCACAGTATGTGCCAAGAAATCAGCACAACAGAACTCATTCTAGCAGTGAAAGAACAGTATGTGAACAGTGGTAAACGTGTTCAGAGCCACTCAGTTATTAAAGTTCAAAATGAGATGAACCCATGTTTTACTGGATGACTGACAAGTAGTTCAGACTCTAATACTCGGCTATTAGCATTTATTGGCTCCCTATCTGCTTGGCAGCTAAAGATGAGAAAGTCTAATACTGAGGAATGAGTGGTAATAAAGACAACCAGCTGTGTGGCTCTGCTAGAACATCTGCGTTACAAGGTGATGAGAGAGGACCTGTGGTGTTTGGGGTAATTAGTAGATTTACAGGGGATGGGAAGGTAGTTGCTGATACATTTAGAAAGTCTGCAGCAGGTGTTATTTGAGGCGCTCTGGCTTCATTATCTAATATTATCTCCGTCTCTTTCTGTCACAGGGACAAGCAGGGCAAGTCGATACAAACAAGAAGGATACAAAAAAAAACTCAATTGAATTATGTGATACCTCAAAGAACAGCAAACTGAGAAACTAGCTAGAACATTATCAATGGATAAAAACACAGAGGATGTCTTTTCAGTCTGAAGCATGTCTGTGAAGCATGTGTGTTACAAAATATCAAAGTATCAAATACATTTCTAAAACAATGAAACTTATTCCAAAAATACAAAATCACTTTTTCAAACAGCATCTTGTCTGAGAGATTGTGAAAAAGATCAATTTTTCATATTTTAGAACCTGGAATCAGTGAAACGTTGGCGTTTTCCTTAAATTCCTTTAATCCTCTAGACTCCGAGGATGCATCCATAATAAAAGACATCAGATTTTCCCAGCTCAGCTAATGATTTCAGTCATATTTGTGATTAATTCAAGATATCCGCTGTTGGAAATTCAATCTGGCGTTGGAAGAAGCTTTCTAAATTCAATACAACTACATTCTGACTACAGTAAAAAAAAAGTCTCTTTCTGTGTTTCTCATTACAACAACTTCCCCTGAGACTGTGCATAAATGTGTTTAATGGTGCGAAAAAGACATCCTAGGGTGTCAACACAATGTGGATTTTACTCCAATCACACAATTTTCACTCTGCCCATGAAAGAAAAACATGCTGGAGCTAGATGCAAGCATTCACACTTGAATAGAAACTCATTCATCACAGTAGCTTGTTCCTATGCAATGGTAGGTGTCTCTTTGTTAACATAGTGACGAGTCTGTAGATGTCTGTAAAATTATAGTTTTGAATACTACAATCAACTATAACCCAAATTCCAAATAAATTGCTATGCTGTGTAAAATTGACATGAAACACAATGCAGTGATTTGCTAATCCCAGAAACCCATATTTTATTCACAATAGAACATAAAACATATCATTTAACATATGCTTAAAGTGAGAAAATGTACCATTTAGAAATTTATGGCAGCAACAGTTGCAAAAGTTGGGAAGCAGGCAACAAAAGGCAGGAATAGTAAGTGTTACTAACAAGGAAAGTGGAAGAACAGAACGCAGTTCACCCTGACATTTCTAAAATACGAGTTCTGGCTTGTTATCGGCACTTAGTTCAAAAGCTTGCATCTTTTAGTTATATGGGGGTGAATTAGTGCCATATGGAATCCGGACATCCAAAAAGGCATGTCACCAATACTGAAAGATATATCCAGGTTTCCATACAACATATTTTATAGTCTCTTTCAGGGAAGGTCTTAAAATTTTTCAACAGGTTAATGCTAAACTAATGTTAAAACTTTCACCAAGTGAAAATAAGACGGAATGGGACAACATTTATCTCCAGGATTGGTCTTCTCAGTTCACAGACTTTTACAGACTTTTGTTAAAAGAAGAGGAGATGCTACACTGTGGTAAACATGATGCTGTCCCAACAACTCCCAACAAAAAAAATTTAAATGCATTTGTTTTCTCAGTTTAAACATTAGATATGTTCTATTGTGAATAAAATATGGGTTTATGCAGATTTTACATGTAATTATGGAATTGGGGTTGTATTAAAAAATGACTTTTTGCATGTACAGCTGTTGCGTCCTATGTATATTCACGATGTCCTACCTGTATCCGGTTTTTCTCCAGCGTTTTTTCCAGCTCCAATTTGGCAGCAGCTGACTCCTGTTGATGGGTTTGTCTCAGGTGTTCGATGGCTGATGCGTGAATGTGGTTTAACTCAGATCGCAGAGAGGCTATTGGGGAAAAATGTGACAGAACAAAAGGACATAAGAGGTCGTAATTCATTTGAGAAAACAAAACTAGTGAGTTCCAACCAGATGTCTGCCTACAAAAACATGCAAAGATGTGAAGGCATTTGTGTTACAAAATAAATACAGTAAATAAAGGCGTTCCTACTTTTGCAGATAAAGAAAAGCACCTCCACTGGCTCTACCCAAGCAACTTTTATTCCTCGCTCCACTGAACTCCTTTTATTACAAACAGTAATGGCTTAGAGAAGTATACAGAGGGAACACATGCTGCTTTGAGCTTTCTACAAGAATGTAATGTCACAAAGTAAACTACAGCTGTGAAAACTGACCTAAATGGTGCGATGAGATGCACACACACATATTTCACTCACATGGAGAAGATGAAGTAAAGTGCTGAATGAGAGAGTGAGATCAAGAGAAAAAAGGTAATAAGAAAATGTCAGGATGTGGGAAGTGAGAGATAGATGGAAGCAGCTCTCCAGTGTCAGAACCATGGCATGAAGGTTAATGGAAGACAATTTATCAAGCTCAGTACTGGTGCGTTAGCAGTAAAACCAGGAGGAGAGGGAAATTTCCCAGTGCTTTTACAGTACAGGTAATTTCTATCAGTTCCTCATTTTATCCAACGAACACTTCTTGGAATTAATTTTAACCGTTGCTCCTGCGTTGCATCAGATAATAACAAACTGCTTCTTTTGCAGTAATACTGCAAACTGTTGGATTTTATTTCAGCGTAAAAACAAGCAAATCAAGGAAGATCCATCTGTCTTGTATTTCAAGCTGTGTTGAGCAGACAAATGTTGAAAACTGAAAAGCAAAAGCAAGTATTTATAGAAAGAACTGTAAATCCCTCATTACTACAGATGGTCATGATTACTATTTTGGCCCCGCTACAATATTTCGTTCCAGTTTTCTATATATTTGTATGTTCTTCCTAATGGAACAAGAACAAATAATACAGCTCATGAACATGTATGCTATAATAACTCGTCATGCTTACCCTAATGTACAGCTCAAAGTTAAACTTGTAATATAACAAGCAGATATTTAAACTGAAACCAATTTGAGCTTATGTATGACTTACTTATGTTTACTCTACAGACAGCCATGAGGTGCTTCCATCATTAGGTAACCAGAAACATTAACTGACATTATACTGGACATTATACTGAATTGTGTTGTAAATACTTTGTAACATTTGATACATGTTATATAAATCTGTACTTTCTTAAATTCTTACTGGATCTTGAAGTGAAACCTTATACTTGGTCTTCGAGTAGGAGTTTATTATATTTTCTGTATGGAAAGATATTTTTTCAGTATTTTCTTCCATTATGGGTTCAGAGAGGGTACAATCAGATCAAAGTGTGACCAAAAATCCCATTTCAGTGCAAAATGTGCCATAAGGTCGTGGGTGGGTGAATCATTTTGCATGCAAGCTTCCACATGCGTGCGCACACAGACACACACACTGTAGGAAGACCTCACCGAGCATGGCTTTGCCCTCGTCCTCTAGTTCAAAGCGGAGTGTTTGCAGTTCCTGTTCTGACTGCTGTTTGAGCGTCTCGATGCTCTGGCGGTGAGCTTCTCTGAGAGACTGCAGTTCTGCATGGTGATGATGGCGGAGACACTCCTCCAACTCCTAGTGGGGAGATGAGAGAAAAAGGAAAAGGGAACATTGGGGGACAGGGGAGCAGGGGGACGGTGACAAACAAAGGGAAGGCAAGAAAACATAAAGGAAGAAGAACACAGAATGGGAAGCAATCAGAAAGAAAGTAGGGTAAAAAACGATTGGAGAGAGGGAGTGAAAGAGGAAAAATTGTTGATGAAGAGATCAAGAAAATGAGAAACATAGAAGGAGGCAATGGAGTGAGAGGAAAATAAGCCAGGAGAAAAAGGATTGGAAGGAATGGAAATGGAAAAGTGAGGCAGAGGAAGATAGAGAAGTATTTTAACATCATTTTAAATCCTCTACAAGGCCAGTTTCTTCCCCTAAAGATATAGGAAGAAGCTGGCCATAGACAAACTGTATCTATTTAAAAAATAGGTCGCATCATACGTCCAAATGCATTGTAAACAATGAAAATTAATTTTTTATGTCACACAAACGTTTCCTTTTTATTTCAGTAGCTAAAAGGCTAAAGACTTAACTGCAGCAAAATTAGACCACTGACAATTTTTATATCATATGCTGAAGATCAATGTAAGGACAAATGCACTGGCTAAAAATCAGAAAAATGCACATTTGCAAAAATCGTTGATATTTTATTGCCGACGTTTTATTAAGTCTAAAGGAATTTGAATAATTCTAAAGTCATCAAATGCGTAACCAAATGAGGATGTCTACTGTTATGCTACGATGTCTGAAACTAGTAATTTTAAGAAAAATATAGAAAAAAGATTAAAACTGTTGTAGATAGCTGGTAATACTATTAATGAGTTATTCCAGAAGAGTTTAGGGTCCAGCCCTGATTTGACTGAACTGGACTTTGATATGTGAGTGATGTTTGTTACAAGTACCAGTATCAGTACCTCACAAGTCACAAAAGAAAAAAATCTTGTTATGTCCTTCAACATGTTATGTCCTAGGGTTAAACTTTGAATGTCGAAGTATTTCAAAGAGTGGCCTATACAGAGTTAGTATGTATTTTTTCCTTTTAATTAACTAATGAATTTAATTGTGTTCTGTTAGATTTGGCTTTGTAATCTCGGTGTTGGCTTCACAGCTACAATTTACAAACAATGTATCCAGAGTAACATATTAGCAAAGAACACTAGTAAACATTTACAATATATACACTTTATTAGCATCAGTCGTTAACACAGCTCACACACTCACACACACACTGAACACAGTCCTAACATTACACTGCTGGCAGTCCAGCATTTACTTTGGCAGAGTTTGCTGCTGTTGAATATGATGATCCACATTGTGTGTGTTTGTGGCTTGACATCTGACAATCAGCAGCCACAGTTCTTTTGACTACTAACTGCTACTAATTATGTGTGTGTTTTCTTTGTCCAGAAAAAAGATCTTTAGGACTACATAGATTCAGTTTTCCTCTCTGAGGTAATATTATTTTTACTTATATTATTAATACAACAACTCTAATCATGCATGAATGAGTGTAGTTTTGTGTTTGACTTTTGATTTGATCTGTATGTCTGTTTCGTGTTTCACTGCAGGGAATAATCTTATTTACATAACGTGTGTGTAAACAGCCTTGAGCGGACTTCACTGCAAATCCACACAGGTTCAAGGAACACACTCAAATTTAAAGATAATTAAACTTTATACACTGTGACAGTTTACTGCGATTGCAACTGCAGAATGTTTAAAGACCTGCTATTATTTTGACTGTAGCATCTGTTGTACCTTTAGGTGCACTAAGAAATCAACACATGGTGTCATGTCAATCGGCTATTTGAGTCTAATTTTCAACTTGGCACTGTGTGATTATTTGTGTCTAAAATAATTCCCAGTGACAGAGTTTGGCTTGAAACAGGTAAAACATAACTGTGCCGAGTGATTAATTAAATGAAGATAATATTTAATATCAGTGGGGAAAATACAGCTGCTTTTTTTGGCAGCAATCTTGGGATATTTGATGGAGTTCAGATCTCACTTACACTATCACAAAACAAAAGCTCCCACAAGCACTGAAAGTTTCACTACTTTTTCATTGTCTCAAAAATTGTATAATGTCTTTTTGAGAATTATAAGTACAAGCCATCAACATGGAACATCTCAAATGATATTCATAGAAGGTTCACAGCAACATCTGTGGCATTTTAATTTCCCAATATGTAGTGCCCCTGGGAAATGATTCATAGAACAGAGAGAGCCCTGAATATTAAAATGAACTTCAATCTGAGCTGGAGGGCAGGAGTCTCAGTATCGTGTCATTGTTTGACACAGCACGCATGCTGCTTTTATGGTAACACTTCAAAAGCCACAAATGGAAAAGTGTTACAGTTCATTAATGTGCAGATATTAATGCTGCCGTTCACAATGCATCTTGTTGGGTTTCCACTAAATATGATAACACCAAGTACCAAGCATCACAACAAAACTCTCCACTGATATATATCACTTACTGCCTACTTCAGATATGAAAGAGAAAAAGACAAAGTCATGCTGGCTCAGATGTCGCCTGTATTAACAAGGTCTGTATCAGATGTTGGGGAACCAGGACATACTGATGATAAGTGGGCTACTAGAACCAGAACAAGACATTCATAAACTACAGATGAGAGCAGGGAGGTGTTGGAATGCTACTACCAGAGCAACCTGAGTGAAAGGAGTTACATGAAGAGGATGTAGAACCTATGAACCTATGGATATTTCAAAACCTAACATAAAGACTAACATCTAAACAACTAGTAGCTCAGTGCTCCAACATCCCTAAGAATATAGATAATCATCCCCACACTCAGAGATTGCACAGGTTATATATACTGAATATATACATATATATATATATATATATATATATATATATATATATATATATATTTAAATACACACATAAGGTGACAAGTAGTGTAGTGTCACAGTTGCCAATAGCACAAATGCCTGACTTAGCTCTGTCAGGAGTTTAATCTTGGCAGCTTACTTCATGCTGTCATCGTTACTGCTTTTGATTACCATATGTCTGCAACACTTAAGTGGAATTATGATGCAAGTAATATAACAATTAAAATACAATTTTAAACAAGCCGCTCTGTGAAGCTGTGTTTAGGTACAGTGATCAGCACCAACTTAGTGATGTTTACCAGGTAATGTTTACCATGTTCACCGCTTTAGTGTGGTAGCATGCAAACACTGCTAATAAACAGTAACACAAACTACAGCCGAAGCATCAAGCAGTGTCTATTCTCGCAGATATTTGGTCATAAGTGTTTCAATTCAAAATCTGACCTGGTCACAGCACAAGATCAACTCAAGAGACTAAATAGTAGTACAGTCATTCATAAACCCAAGTCCTGGCTTTTTCTAGTCTCATGGCAAAGTAGCCCTGGACAAGACTTATGTTTTAAATGCAGTTGCCTGTTCACAATAATTTTAACAACAACAACAACAACAATAATTATAATGATAATAACAGTTCAGTAAAATGTTCCTGTTTGTTTGCTTTTTGTATTGTTTTTTAATTGAATTTTATTTTATGACAATGTATTCATGATTTGAAGCCATTACAATGCTTAGGCAACTACACAGGTGGGGTGAGCTTAATAAATAGATAAGTTTGACTTCAGCTTACAAATTTTTGGTATTACTTGAGAGAATATTAGACATCTTTTTAGAGTACTGAAACTGTCCAAAGGTGAACTGATGTGTATGATGACTATTGATTTTAATGTAAGGAATGTGAACAAATAAAGAAGAAAGCTAGATTTATCCCGTGTGGACCATGTCTGCCAGTCCATCCTACATTTATAATGGCAAGGTCTAAAGTGAAAGGCACCAAAACTTTAACTTTTGTGGCTTGAAAGGATTTAAAATTTTCAAAGCTGAAAAGTGTCTGAGCAGCAGCCACTGAGCTGTTGAAAGTTTAAGTAAAAGTGTGTTCAAACTCCTGTGGGAGGTTTTGTCACCGTATGAGAAAGTGAGTTTTAAAAGCCACTAATCTCTTTTATTCATTGATATTGATCATTGGACCTTTTGTGTTGTGCCTCAGTAAAAACTAAACTTTTATTCCTTTAATTAAAGAGAACACATGAATTACTCCTAATCACAGTGAATCCTATAATTACACATTGACTGTGATGCTGCTACATTCACCTCCTCCTCTCTTCTCTCTGTGCCGTGTGCACGTTGAGCCCTTGCAGTTCAATCTTCATTCCATTACTGGATGTCAATATTTGTTACTTAGCTTGTAGGTGAATCCATTTAACTAAGTAAAAGGGGGTGATACTGATAAACAACAGCGAGCCATAAACACACAAAGGTATGAACTCAGACTGTGGCCCTGAGGTCCTGTGGAAGGCTGATCCAACTGCTTCAGCACAGGTCTTAATCCTGAACCCAAGGACAACTTAAAGATGCATGTTGGAGAACTGAGGCGTCTGTATGTAGCTTAAAAGTATGCCCGATTAAGGCACTACAGCGTTGAGAGATGTAAAACCCAAGAGCAAAATCTTAATGCTTAAACTAAGCTGTAGCCAACACGAGTACTTTAAACCAGGCGTAATCCGTTCTTTCCTCTGGTCCTAGTTAGCACTCAAGCTGCTGCTATGGTGTTTTTGGTTTATTCAAAGCTTTCTTGGTTAGAACAGAACAGACAACATCATGCTAGTTGAGACTGCTTTTTCTTCCGGAAGCAAAACAGCTACCTAATGACAATTTTATACACTTTTTTTAATATATGTCAATTTTATACAGTGATATATGCATTTATATGACTCTTTTTTACATTTTCCTGTTTGGCAGAAACCAGGCTCTGGTGTACACTACTGCTGGATTCACTTCAAGAGTGGGGCTCAAAGATAAACTGATTCTGACTGTCTGTCATGTCAGCCATAGTTTGAAGCCATATGTGTTACCATTTTCACTTGTTTTATACTGGGTTTGCTGGGACCTCTGTGTGTGTGTGTGTGTGTGTGTGTGTGTGTGTGTGTGTGTGTGTGTGTGTGTGTGTGTGTGTGTGTGTGTGTGTGTGTGTGTGCGCGTACGTACATCTCAGTGAGCATGAATATGTGGAGGCAGGAGAAAATTGTTAGTTTCACAGCAGAACTGTGTAAGGTTGAATAGGGGATCTGCAAAGTTAATCAGCCTGAAAGACACATTCTGGGGAAGTCAGAGACCTCTTTTTTAAGCCCCAGAAGTGGCATACAAACCTTAAATTGGACTAAATAAGAAGCAGGGATTTATATAGTCAGTTTCTTAGTTCAAAAGTGAAACATCTAGGTTACAAGTACGATTACGCTATAGCGTGAAGTCTGACCTACATGACAAAATCCCACCAGAATCTGAACATGATTTCAAAATTCCTGTTTGAACTTGACAGGACCAGCTAAGGAAAACAAGCATGAATTTCGTCACTCCGCAGGGTGACCGTGAGTGGCCCAGGATACACTGTTCCACCTCCAATCTTCACTTAAAGTTTTTGTGAGGCATTTAGGGACACAAAGATGTATTTTAGAGAAAGGGCGGATAACAGAGAAAGTCATGTGAATCAGTTTATTTTTTGTTACTATGAACTTACTTAAATGTAAACTAGTACTTGTACAACACTGACTGACAATACATTTTGTACTTTTTATTAACATCCATATGAAAAGTACACACAAAACAACAGCCTAAGAAATAAGATTCAGTAAGTAAGGGAAAAGATGATAAGCAAATCAATAGGCTGTCAATTCCTCCTTGCATACTGGCTGCTTCTATTTGCAGCTTTTTGTAGTTGCAACTCAGGGAGCTAATTTAGGTTGTGTGAGAGTGTGTGTGTGTGTGTAGCAGGGATTTGCTACAACTTTATTACTCCCTGGATAGAACTGCCTGTGAAGTGTGAACAGATAACACCACACAATCTGAATGTACCTCCCTTCCACCCAAGCACACATAAGGCACACACACACAAATCATCCCTCTAATGCCTCCACTCTGGATAATTGAGTTTTTTCTCGCTGCACTGTGGGTAGAAATATAAACACTCTGTCACAAAAAAGTCCTCAGTAAAGCTTTAACACTTTATTTCCCTGTGTATGAATTAAGACCGCAACAGAAAAGATAATATGTTCGATGAATGAAACAAAACATTTCGTGGCTGTATTGACTAAATGTGCATTAACTACTGTGCACCAGAGGAGAAACAAGTGGAGGAGTCGATGAAAACAACAGGGATGAGCATGTTTCTCGTAACAGTCAGTTTTGTTTACAGGAAAATAATGGACTTTGCTGATATAATAAGTGCTGTATGACTCAAAGGTGATATCTTGTTCCACCGCTCTCATCCTCATGCATTCATACTCAAGAAGTTGCCAAAAATACACCGTAAGGATGCTGCATCCTGACATCCATTTTGCCTAAACTGTTAATACAATTACAGCATCCCAGACGAAAAAGGATTTGGATTTGTGATGTATAGCAGATCCAAATTGACCTTGACTGTGAAATTGAAGGATCAGCTTTGAAGAACATTTTCTTGGCACCTTGTAGAATGTGTAAGTTGTGTTTGTGCATATATATTTTGACATTATAAAGAGGAAACGCAGAGCTGTCAGTAGCTGCTTGATATAGAAGCTGTCAGTGAAAGTGAGTAATGATGGTTGTGACTCACCGCTAGCCTAACCTTGACTCTGACAACCCTTTATTGGATTTAAATGTCATGCACAGCTTCTCCTGAAGGGCTTCTCTAAGTGGCAGAGATGATGACAGAAACACTGAAACTCATAGAAGCTATGTTGGTAACGCTTTATTTTACAGGCCACGATTTACAGCGTTCCCTAAATTAACAGTGTACTTCTCTGTAATATTGGTTCACCTATACAGTAAGTACTGATATGACTTGTATAAACTTGCACAATGTATAAATAATGTTGAGGTATCAGAGTGTAAAAATGTACTTTATACTTTATACATACTTTATACTGTACTATAATATTTTCTAAGTAGAGAGTATTTGTTCTAATCTTGCTAGGTACCTATAATATGGGTATGTAATTCTGCAACTCACTTGTTCCAGGTACTTACATAGTAAATATTAAACACGCCGCCTGTAAATTAAAGTGAGCACTGTGTGTGTTCAACAGACATCTGACTGAACAGACTCTGAAAAGAGAGATCAGATCTACGTCTGATGCTCATTAGTTGGGCAATAGAACCTCTCCTACTGGGTATATGTTCACACAGAGTTAGGGACTGTCTGTAAAGTGTCATTTTGTAAAACCTTGTTACAAGCTTTTTTTTTCTTTTTTTTTTACTAGATATGTTATTATATCTCAATAACTAACATGACAATGTCATGTGACCAATAGGTTCAGAATCTGTTCTAAAATGTGTAGCTACATATTCTGCATATGGCACAGTCTTTTATATTAAATACTAGTGCTTTACATATTAATGAATAATATTGTTATGATCATAATATTTACATTTTTAGCTGAATGTCTGTTGAACAGGAGGGTAACAGTGATCATTCTAATTTATAGGCAACATGTTCAATATTTAATATAAATATATAATATATGCAAATTCTAAGTTAAAAACACAACTATAGCACCAGAATTTGCACTGTAATGTGTGTGTGTGTATATGTGTGTGTGTTCGTGTGTGTGTTTACCACCACCGACCTTCAGGTCTCGTTGCCTGGCGTGCTCCAGGTCCTGCATGGCGCAGCAGTGGACCTCCTGCAGACGCTGTTGTCTCCTCTGGTGCTCTGTCTGCAGCTCGTCCAGCTGCATCCTCAGGTGTTCCCTCTCCTGACTGAACTGGTGCTGCAGCTGCTGCAGTGAAGACTGTGACTGGGACAACTGCATCTCCAGACTCTGCTTCAGCAAAGAGATCTAAAATTGGACAGACAAGACAGTAAATGTTAGACAGGAGGGTATGTGCTTAGGTGACCCTTACTGTAAATATGATGGTATATCTTGCATACCTGTAATTGAAAGAAAGAAAGTAAGATGTGCAGGAAGAGTGGAAAGCACATGATTAGGCTGCAGAGAGCAGCATCTATACGCATCAAAAGAGCGGGTTGTCATAAATTACAAACAAATAAATACATATTAGAACAATACATATTATTAAAACTACATAATAATATACAAATAGTCCTTAAAGCTTCCTAAAATAAGAAAAAAAACCTGAAGTAGTTAATGTGTAAAAATCCCCAAAACCCTGGATGTAGAAATAGAAACACTTGTTGGCAGGATGTTGGCTGCTCTTACATGGGGACAGTTACCTTGTCTGCTTTACCAGCTGTTACAGTCCCTTAGAGTAAAGTGACAGGGATTAACTCTAAAACATCACTGGAGTAAGTGTTGATAAATTCACCAGTCTCTGCAGTGACATTATTTTAATTTCAGTTTTATGACAGAAAGTCAGAGCGCTTTAGTCTGTTTTCACGTTTGATTTCTACTATCGATACTAACTTGTTATTGTGGACAAAATGTGCAACAACAATACTTGGTGAAAGAAGAGATTCAAACAAACAGCCATATCTTTGCTGCAGTAGTAAAGGTACTCTAGAGAGATCAATGTTCACTTTATGGGAACAAATGTGTGTAGCTGACTGACTCTCGGATGCTTTAAACCTAAAATAATTGCAAAGTTCCCTACGTTGGGACTATAAGGTTTCATACTTCTTCTTAAGTTACAGCATATGTGTTAACTGATAACTGCCTTATGACCCAGTAGACATTTACATCAACCTGGTAAATGACCAACTTATACTCACTTTTATTTAGCTCTAATTTAGTTTTGTTCAGCTTAGTGAATCAGAAAATTATCAGGCTAATTTGTTCACTAAATGCTGCCTGATGTTTCGATTTCATATATTCTTAAGTGCACATGACTATTGCTGTACTGTAACATCACCCACATACTGTTACATAAAGTGTCAGTTATAGTGACACTATTAGCAGTACAGATACACATTTGCAGAAATCTCTAGTTTTATTTTTATTTTATTTTTCATTTTGTTAGACATCTTCCTTATTTAGAAGTCATCAAGGCATCACTGGCGCTGACAGCTGTGAAAGTAAAGGCCATCAGAAAACTGTGTGTCACAACATCTGATTTCCAAATAGCTTCTTCTCTGTCAGCGTGTATCTATCAAAAGCTGCTCTGATTTGACATTAGAGCAAATAAATAAGGTTCAGCTGATTGTGAAGTGTGAAGTTGATGCATTAATTACCACTTAGGAGGTGATGGACCCAAATCAGCGTGGTCATGACGACGACCAGCGGCTGATGCGCACAGCATTCAATAATGAGCATTAATAGAGCTATTGACACCATTTGTCTGGCTGCATGATGATCGCAGGAGGCATAAGTCACGCTACATTAACATTACCAGGCGGTCATTAGCAGCAGCAGCCAGCTCTGGTGTGCTCACCACAGCATCCTATAATGAGTGTGTGAGGGACTTTGTGCACCAGTGAGTAAGACATAAGTCAGCCTGACACGGACAGGAGGTCTTACAGGATCCTCAAATGGAGCAATTGTTCCTATTGTCTGTCTGATCCTCTCTATTGATCCCTATAGATTTTTCACTACTGGTTTAATTACAGCCACAAAGATGCTGTCATTATGTATGTTGTGTTTAGAGATCTTCAGCCCAAGTTGAGGATTAAAACCATTTTTAACCACTATAGGGTGAGAGTAAGTGCTGGACATTCTACAGTATTGACTGTGTCTCTTTTTTCTTGTTCAGTTTGGACATTATACTGATTATACTGTGTTGTGTTCACCTTTCTGGATATGAAAAAACACATATGCTTGATTATGGTGTACTTTTATTTATCTACATGCAGTTAAAAAGAGGATAGACCAGAAAGGAGACTCCTATATTAGTGCTGTGTCTGTATACAGATTTAGAAGTCGTACCTGTTCCAGCAGGTCCTCCACTTTCCTCTGCCAGCTCTCCCTGGCATTGCCCAGTTCTTGCTCCTTGCTTTGTGCCAGCTGAGTCAGTGCTGAGGCCTTGTCCTCCTCATGCTCCTCTCTCAGCTCCTCGCGCAGCTTCTTGCACTCCTGCCTGTAACACAACAAGACACACACATTTCCATTTATGTGTCAGGTACTTGGCTAATGTTATCCGACGCAATTCACCAAGACCCCAAACATAGCAAGTATGAATGAGGAAGCTTTAACCTACACAAGAATGTGGCACAAATACTATAGCTCTATAGCATTATGCAAAATTACCTCATACTGTGGATGGCAGACTTAAAAACCAAAAGGTCAGTGACTTTACACTTAAGTAGCAGTACAGTATAAGTGAACAGACATGTTAACAGCTAAACTTCCATGTGGACGCGTAGATGAACTGATTAGAATACGAGTGCGGACAGAGTACGTATAAACCACAACTTCACTAGCTGGCGTCAGCATACAACTGCAATGTGTGTAAATATACTTGAATATCTCTTTGTCTTATGTCTTTGCTTTTGAATAAATTACCATAAAATGGTAACTATATGGTTAAATATAAATAGTAAAATATATATATATATAATATAGGTATATATATATAT
>OMLM01008297.1:0-15025 GCA_900302695.1 Helostoma temminkii
ACATAAATGATATGAATAAATTACAAGAGGTAGTGAAAAAAAATTAAATACATTGTGCAAATGAGCAGAGAATACAGGTGCAAAACACAGAAAGAGTAAGTTGCACTGTGATTTAGTGATTCGGTGTTATTGTGTGTGTGATTGATTAGAGACAGAGTTCAGAAAGGAAACAGCTGTTGGAAAGAAGCTGTTTCTAAACCTGCTCGTCTTGGTCCGGAGGCTCCTGTAGCGCCTTCCAGAGGGTAGGAGGGCAAAGAGTCTATTGGCAGGGGGAGATGAGTCCTTTATGATTTTGCGTGCTCTGCTGAGGCAACGCTTCTTAAAAATGTCCTCGATCCTAGGAAGTGGAACTCCTACGATACGTTGGGCAGTTTTCACCACCCTCTGCAGCGCTTTCTGGGCTGACACAGTGCAGTTCCCATACCAGACAGTGATACAGCTGGTCAGGATGCTCTCGATGGTGCACCGGTAGAAGTTCACCAGGATGTCGGAACCGCTGGGATTTTTTAATTTTAACTTTTAAAAGGCAGAAGAAGGAACAATGGTGCATTTACTGACAGCAACCGATAAAAATATTTGGCAATGTCTCGTGACTGACTGCATGAGGCTCCAAGGTCTTTTACATGTGCTGTGATGTCTATGACGACAGTCATCAGGGAGAGTGGTAGCTCATTCAGTTGATTTCAGTTGATAAAGTACATAACGGATATCCACTATTTCCTGACTATCCTGTCTTGGCTTTTGTATATGAAACATTTTGGCTTGAAGTTATATTTTCATTCCTTTCACTCAAATTAATTAAGTTGAAGCAACAATTATAGTTATATTTATGCACACACCATAAATATAAAGAAAATACACCAACAGCATACATTTATGACAACCTGGACTAAGTTTCTGAAGACAGAAACTGACAGATCTATGATAAATGTGTTTATGTGTAATTTTAGTTTTGCTCATTACCTATCATACACCAGGCTTCTGAACCTTTGGCTATGTGACATGTCTCTGCACTGTGCACTGCACTGTGTTACGAAGTGTAAAACCATTTACACATCATGTATTCCATCCAGCCAATGAGAGAATCAGGAAGAACCTTTCCAAAGGCGCCCTGTCATGAAAACATTTTTTCCAGACAGTTTTGATTTGACCTACAATATTTAAGGTGACACAGTGTGATCTTGTCATACGCACGTCATGCTGTGAAAAATCTGCCTTCCCTCTATCAACTGTTACCGCAGAGCTTAAAAACCGCAAGGTATTTTGTGAATGTTATGTGTGACGGTGTGAAATTCCCAAGCCTGCGTTGCATCAGCCTGATAATTCTTCCTGATGATAATTAATAACGATCCACCAGTGAGGCATTCATGCACGTTGTCTCAGTTGCACCCCCTGTGGCAGTTGACAAAGCCAGAGTGGAGACAGTGGTTACACATGCGAGATGAAAGGAAACATGACATGAACTGGGAATAGGCATTGCATTCAAGCTTCATCAGGTGTGCGACTGGCTTTATAATTTGCAAAAAAGGAAAAAAAAAGAATTGACTGTGTAAAGGGTAGCTTGGTAATTATCTGATATAGAAGCTTTAGTTGAGAAGGTTTAAGGGAGCTCTCAGGAGGGATCACAAGCCATTAGCCATTGCTTTGGGGACCACGGAGCCTCAGTCTATTGAACAGTTCATTAATGTTTTTGCTCCTTTGAAACCTACAGGAAGTGTAGAAGTAACATGCCCAGGGGCATTACTGTGCAGGTGGGCTGGACATTTAGGCTAAAATCAAGCGAAACGGCTGCAGGATGGAAAGCAAGCATCCGCTCATTTAAATATCTATATATTTACGCAAGCTGCTGCAGACTGGATGATGAATTGCTCTCAGGACACGGTCATTATGTTCACTCTGAACCAAAGATTAACCTCTTTAGCAAGTCATTGATGTCACACAGCTTTAATGATGATCGGCAACTCCAGGCTTCATTTGGTACAATTCCAGTGACTGGACATTGTTTGTTCTGTGACAGTAACGTCAGAAAGACTAATCGTGGGGATAAATGTTCTCCTGATGCCGAGAGGCAGCAGGGTTCCACTGCAAAGGCCCATGGAGGAAGAGCCCCCTTAATCACTACGTAGTGTCTGAGTTGAGCCTTCTGACAGCCATGTTCACCTACATGGATAAGTGACTGTCATCTGTTCTCTTGCAGCCCAGTGTGTGACAGCCATTTAGCATGTAGCATTTCTCACCCTGCTACAGATGCCCTGTCATCTCTGTAGGGTTACAACAGCAATACCTGTCAGAAGGTCTGTCATAAAAGCTTCAGCTTAGCAGTGACACAAATCCAGAGTTGAAACATGGCATTAGGCATTTTATCAAGAAACAGGGGACTCGCTGCCAGAGTGCTGCTGTAGAGCTGAGTGAAAAAGCAAAGGGCTCTAATGGTTCTTAAAACACAGTTTAAGCTTCTATCAGGACACGTTAGGGAAAAGAAAAAGAAAGTAATTCATCATGTATTCACACTCACTCAGTTGTCCTCTGAGTAGCCACGGCAATGTCAGCGAACTGTGAGTGATGACTCACTGTAGCTCGGTGAGCTCTATTGTTGTTAATGATCCACAAATAATATTGGTTATTGTGGAACCAGGTCTCTCAGAGATTACTGTATGTTTTTATACTACACATTTCTTTTGCCAAAAACAGTTAGTGGAAAATGTAATTCCTGCACAGAGTGTGTTCACAGTCAGTGGAGGTGCTTTGTTTTTAGCCAACATATATACCAACAAGAGGAGGGAATGACAGACAAGCTCAGCTTTTACATCCTGAAACCACCCTTTGCAACAATTTAACAGTTTTTATTCATCCATATGTTTCTCTCTATTGTTTCTGCTCCCACCGTTCTTCCCTCTTTACAGTGAAATGAAAACATCTCTCACACACAAAATATTTATAACCTCACCTAAGGAGTTTGAAAACACATCAATTCTGTTTCCCTCTGTTAATGTTTGGCTCAGGCAGGGGGAATATGTAGTCTTTACATAAACCTAGAGGTAATTGGAGTGCAAAAGCATATAACCATAAAATACATTTATACTTCTCAGAGTTAAAAATGCTCTCTGCCATGTCAAATACGGATTTTTTACGCTTTGGCATCACTATTTGATGTCATGGGAATGATGGCAGCTGCCATGACAAACATCATGATTACAATTTTGGAAACATCACAGTTTGATTGACTCTAGATGCACAAACAGACGAGTTAAGGTTAGGTTTAGTGGCTTAGCATGTGGCAACACACATTGTCTCACACTGGACTTAAGCTTCTGTCTCCTGTGGGAAAAGTCTTACATGTTGCATCCAACCACACCACCTTCTACAACAAAGTGTTTGTTAGATAATTTCACTTAAAACATTTCATACTTATGTCAACATAAACACTGGTAGCATTATGAAACTCTGCGGCATATTGCTAATCAACATAAACATCATTCCCAGAAGAAATTTGTGAAGAAAATAATGACAGTAATATTATTTCAAATTAGTTTAGATCCTATTATGGATTCTAATACTACAGCCTCTGATCAATTTAAATTACATGGGGTCCAGGTAAAATGTAACTTTATATCTGCTTCACCCAGAACTAGGAGGAAGAAAAATGTCATTTACAGTAGAGTCATGATTTAGTTAGAACTCATCCACGGCTATATTAAGCAAAAATGATAGTAACTAAAATTTAAATTGTTTAATAACAACATTAAATGTGTGCAACATGCCTCTCTACATCTACTGCTTTTGTCTTTATCCTCCCAGTTCATCATGTAAGAAGAGATTAATCAGTGCCATCACAGTAACAGTATGGCATTGATCTCTGTCACAAGATTGACATGCTTCTGACACGCACACTTCTCTTTAGTCATCAGGCAGAACGTGGCTGTGTTAAGTGTATATCCACCTCTGAGAGGCAGCATCAGATCGACATGCATTGATTTACCATACGACAGATAAGCCAGACAAAGCCGCGAACTCATTACAGTCCCTGTGTGTTTCATCAAGCGCTTCCCACATTCAACAGCCTGAATAAAATCATCATTTGCTGTACGACTTTCTGGGACATGTAAGAGAAAATGATGAGCTTACACTTCTGCAGGTGCCCTTACAGGAAGACAGGGCAGCCATTTTGCCAAGAAATGTGTACACATGCAGGTATCAGTCACCAGAGGCCCAAAATACCAACTAGCTGGACTCAGATGAAAAGTATCAAAAAGCGCAAGTGTGGAACAAAGAGAGAGATTAATCAGATCAGTTCGTTCCAGTGCTTCTAATTTAAAGTTACGTGGTTGGGCTCTCAGCTTGCCGGTGACCCACATTCTCCTCAAGCAAAAGAAAGAAGTAGAAACAGAGAAATATCCATTCACAGCCAAGAAAGTACTTCCACTTTCTTGGCTCTGTTTCTCACATCTTGACAGAATGGGGACAGTCTAATTTGATATATGGCGATAAAATTTTTTGCTTTCTCAGCAGAGCATAACAAATTCTATATTGAAAAATGGTTACACTTTATTTCACGATGCCCTAATTATGGCAAGATAACAGCTTAATTATGGGAAAAAAATAGCTTCGCTTTGCCAGTATGTAGGTTGTTTAAACGTTTGACAAATAACTAATGGAGAAAAAAAACAAAAGTTGGAAAAGGCGAGACACCCAGAGAGCTCCATAAATACACTGTGAATAGCAATGTGAATGTTTTTTTCCTAGCAGTGCCGAGTGTGACATGGTACCATATTATTGAACATATGGGGAAAATATATGGGATATGACTCAGCAGCCCACTGAAATCCTTTTTTTTTCTTTTACACTAAAACACATATAGAGAGGAAGCAACATAACGTTAGCACTGTTTCTGTCTCTGTCCTACTGAAATTGTGTACATGCATGTCATAATTGTGTAAGGTACTAATATTAAAAATCGCTGTGCTCTGGCAAATAACAAAGCTAGGAATATTACTGATGGGAACATTCACCTGTAAATCAACATCTGACTGACATGAGGCAGACTAATGAGTGCTATCATTATCATATTTATGAGTGTCTGTGGTACATCTTCACACAATGAAGAACGCTGTATTACAAAAGAACAAAATTATAAGTGCCAGTATCTCACAGCCTCCTCCTTTTCTTAGTTCAACAAAGGGTTGCTATCACTGCTGCTGCTCTGCAGCAACATAATATCCTTTCGTACTTATGTTTGACTTTCCTGGCGCATCCGATATATTGCTTTAAATAATAAGAAGTCCTCCTTGTGTTGTAAGGAACACTGAATTGTGAGAATTGTGAAAATCAGTTAGGCCCCAGTGCACACCGTTGTGTACCTTTGCGTGCAGGCTGCTGTTTGTTCAGTGTGTGTGTGTTTGTTTGTGTGAGGTTGTTTGTCTGTTTTCTCTATCTGTGCTATTAAGCGTGGTACAACAGCAGCTAGGAGTTATCATACCCTCCCTTCCTTCCTCCCTCCTCACTGCGCTGGCTCCACTGACAGCAGAATCATTTATCTTTATCTTTATCTTTTCTTCCGTGCACCTTTGATGATGGGTCACGTTAACTCCCCTGAATGTGTGTGTTTATTCTTCTTGAAGCCTCCCCAACCCCACCACCCGCTGCATCATAATTTAATTGCTGAGCGTTCTCACTGGCCCCCTATTTGTCTTGTTCATTTCAAATGCATGACCTTTCCAGAGAACAATGATCAATCAATAGGTGTTTTCCCTCATCAGGCCCCTTCAAATTAAAACTGCTGAGTGAATTAAAAGCCTTTCAAACCTGAAGTTATGAAGTGCAAATGCTGTAACTCAGGCTAAGAAAAGGCCACTCGTTCATTCAACAAGCTGTAATTCATTCACACTGATTACTTATTCTAGGTCATAGGTGAGCTGATGCATGTACAACAGCCCTCACTGTGCTGTACAGCATTTCTAAAGAGAGAAGTGTAATGTCATGTTGAGGTAGCACATAAGATTTTTTTCCCCCCAAAACGTCTTCCAGCTGGGCTTGGGAAAGATCCGAAAAGAAGCTGCTGAATTATTGATTAGTTCTGTTAAAAACACCTGCTTCTGCATCTGGGACCAGTTAAAGTTCTGGAAAGGTCTGAAAAAAGTCTACTCCCTGTGCATCTTTTCCTTCTGTGACCCGCTATGCATCTGTAGTCCATCTTCAGAACAATATGTCCAAGCATGTGTCCTGCCAAACTGTCCAGTAACACTTCTAAATGTAATCCATGAACAGCTTTTACTGTATTTTTTATATCTGTAGGGTGGGCCTGGTGGTTTTATGATACTGAAAACTGTGTATTTTCATGACACTGTAAAAGTGAAATCCTAAATAGCCAGAGTGCAGACTCCAGCACATAGGTTTAATCCTCTGCATGTCCAAGAAGGACATTCTGTTCTGCACCTCCACACTTTCTTTCTTTACCATTATTAATTCTTTTTTCAAAATTTATTTATGAATTTACTTTAATATTGACACTTCCTCATAATCCCCATATTATCTCTGTTTGTTTTTAGATCCTGCTTCCTCAACGGTTTCGGTGCCAATCCCCAAACCACACCTACTGCACCTGATCTGTGTTACCAGTTCAATAGGCTACATTTACTTCCTCTATGCCCTCTGCTCTCTTGCCACGTCATCTGTGTTGCCCCATGTTTCATGCTTTAAACTGCCCTGTTCCGCCCCATAATGCTAAGGTAAGAGCTAGGAGAATACTTAAATGATCCAAAATGGGGAAATTCACTTGTTACAACACACTATTACTGTACACTATTATTGTACAGTCTTATGGCAGTGGGCACAAAAGAATCAGTCTGTGGCTGAAATGAACTTCCCAATGCTAACTCTTGCTGCAGCTTTGCTCTTGTTGTCTCTCATGCCCACTGCTTTGGCATTGAATTATTTGTTGAGTTTATGCTAAGGCTGACTCCCTCAAGACATACCATACATATGTGCATTGTGTGGAAAGACTTCATTAAAAAACATGTGAGAGCACACACTCACCTTGTGACTGCTGAGTTTGGTATCTGTGTTTGCATGAAAACTTTTAACACTACTCGTCTCCAGCCTGATGTTTGGCATTTGGGTCTAATTTCTTAGTGATGCCATGATGATTTGGCTTTATTGAGCTTTGTTTCTAAGCACTTTACACGAACACTTGCTGTGTGTGAATTTAGAGATTTATTTCATTTTTCAAGGGTTTATCTCCAAGTGCCATAGAGATTCATTTAGACAAGGTACGGTCTCTTATGGTGTCAAACTATTTTACTTTTAGGTCCCAGAGTACTGGTTTGATTTACAACCTGAAACATTTTTTCTTTTTTAATTTTCTTGTTATGCTGTTTGATGGATGATGTTTTGGTGAGATTCAAACAGCTGATAATAGTCTTCATGTAGAGTCGTCCAATAAAATTGCAGAGATAATCACCTTGTTAACTTAATGTGTAATGCAGAAACAGTTTAGAGTTAGTGGATCAGTGCCCAGCAGGTTCTTGGCAAAATTGATTTATTTTACTTCCAGTTCCATCCTAAAAGTTGTATATTAACTTCTTTGCCTTACACTATCCCTGTGGCTTTGATCACTTCTCACCATCCGACAATCTATTGACTTTTCTGAAGATGATAAAACATCTGCCTTTAAACATTTATGAATGACTTAAAAAGTCAATTACCACAGAGAGTTTCATTTTGAAGGTTAAAACCTGAATGTCAGCGATGTTAAACGATGAATGAATAGCAGAAAACATATTTGTCTCTATTCTCTCATCAATAGATTTGGATAGAAATGCCATTTTTTTTCAGATGAGGCACAGCATTTGTATGATTAAAAATAAAACTGTTTTGATCAGGAGAAGTACAACACATTAAGTAACTTCAAAATTGTTGGGGCATGTTGTGGATAAATATTTACTTTGATATGTGACTGCCTCACTAAAGAAAGACAGAGCATTAGTAAAGTGAAACAAACTGTGGTGAAGTGTAAAAGCAGGAAAATACAGGACATCCTCTGAATTCTAAAGCAGCGAAGAATCCTGAGAGCAGGCAGAGCAACGATGACTGATTATTAATGCACTTCACACACTGCAACAGGTTTAGGTTTCATCAGGAATCTTGCATCCTTCATACCTAAATGACTTGTTATCTCTACCTGGGTGCTGCTCATTGAGCGAGGGAGGAAATTTATATTTATATTAATATTTCCAGTTGTGTGTCATTGGTCGGACGTTTCCCAGTGAAGGATTAAAATATTGGCAGGTTGACTGAGAACATGAATATTAAAAGAGCCATGTTATTAGCAATATGCCCAGCAGGTTTCTTTATGTTCAGGTTGAAAACAATTGGCTCTGTAAAATATTTTACCCGTTTTCTCCCATTTTTCAAATGGGAGAAAAAAAAGCCAATTTGCAGCACAGTTTTGTGTGTGATGCACCAAATATATGTGCCCTGAATTTCATTGAGTTTTAACGAGCTGCTATGGCTAGGCTCCTCACAGAGGCAAACCTTCAAAAAAAAAAAATAGCAGATCACCCCCTCCTCTCACAGAGGCTCAGGTATTTCAACAACTCATTATGATGATACATAGCAATTAATTACGACACATTATTCCTCCTAACCCTCTGTCAAAAGATAAGACAGTGTGAACCAACCTGCCTCTCTACCACTCTGAAAAAGGAAACAGGTGTGAGTGCAAATGTCCACCTACTATGTATTATTAATGAATTAGTTTCCAGGGGGAATTACTTGCATTGGCTCTGTGATTAATGATGGAGGACAGGAGAGCAGAAGCCATTCCAGCCAGTAGTCTGCACCTGTCTGAAGCTTTCTGATGGCTTTTACCTGCAAAACGCTCCAGATAAGACACCACTAATGGCAAACTGGGAGATCCATAGTGCACTAATCTATCCTTTAGCCCACCTGTGCCCCCTTCTTCCTCCTCAGCATTGCTTTTTCTCTCCATCCTTGGCTCTCTCTTGGACTCGCTGCACTCAGGCCCGCTCCCGTTTTCCTAACCCTCACCCGTTCTTTTTTTTTTTTTTTTTGTCTGATGGTTTGACACCTTTTTCTCACAGCCTTTTGTGCCTTGTGTGGGAGGTGGGGTGAAACAGAAAGTTAGAGTGAGCCCTCCAGGTCCCTGGCAAAGCACACACAGATACACGCGCGCGCACACAGACACCTACATCATTAGCCTGCACTTTCACACTACTTTGCCACCTCTAACAGTCAAACACACCCCCACAATGTGATTTTTAAAAGTGCACTTTGCCAATAAATTTAAAAAGAAAGTTTGTTTGGAGTCTTCCCAAAAGGACACAAGCCACAGAACAGGTTACTGGGAAATGCTTCTTTTAATGCTATATGCTTTATTTTCACTAGCCACTGACCAGACTAAGAAATCAGCTCCAGACACATTTGCACAGCACAGCCTGCTTCATATTACCTCAGAGTGCTCTCCCTACAGACACAGTGTAGCATCCTCAAAAATTATCGACCACTACCACAGATTTAACCGTAAAGACTGACAAGGACAAATCGGTTTAATGTTACTACCAGTCCTTGTGTTTTATTCCCCTGTATACATATAATGGTGGGCAGAGCCACTGGTGCCTATTCTTAAAGATAAATAAATAAAATTCCCAGAGCACTCAAAATGGGTCACAATTCACTACCTGTCATGGGATTGAAGCAGGGCTCTTCAACTAAAAGTCCCGGAGATCCAGTCACTTCAAGTCATGACTAGTCAAGGTCCAGATTTAATTTTTTTTTTCATTGTTCATTGTGAACAAAACGATTGAGTTTTCATTTATGTATTTATTTGTTTAATATAATATGTTGGTAAATTTTTTAAAATGAAAGGATGAAAAACATCTCTCTGTCCACTACAAGACAGAATTAATGTATTCTTAGTGACGTATACACATTTTTAAAAAAGGTCTAATAAGTTCATATTCTTTGGAGGTATAATGGAGAAAATGTCATTCTTTTCAATAACAAAATTACACAATTGTGGCCATTTTTACTGTTTTTTTAAAAGAGAACATTGTGTAATGAAATGAAAATGTAAAAACTGTACACTGTGGCTTAGGCTGTAATATTTCATCATTTCAGTTAATTTAATAGCCTAATTAATAAATGAAAGTAGAACAGGCCAAAAAATAAATTAACTTAATATTTTTTGGTTACTGCATAAACAAGAGAGTTTATGGGCGTCTTATGTTTTTTATTTGCCTCTTTGTAATAGGGTGACGCAAAGCTTGACTGTGAAAATACAGAATTTTGAACAAGCAATAGTTTTTCTCTTTCTGTTTAATGTTTACATGAGACTGTCATGATTCATATCTTGGTTTGATTTTTATTTCAGTTTCTGCCCTAGTTTTTACTGTTCAAATCCACCTGGCAGCCTCCTAGACTTTGGACTCTGACTCTGTTTGCCATTATTTCTCTTGTTAGTTAGTTTTGGCCTGTTTTTTGTATTTTGTGGTTTTGTTTCATCAGTTTTTTTTCATTCATGCCATCAGGTTTATGCTCTTTTAATATCGTATTTCTTAGCTTCTTAGTTTTCTACACTGTGTAGATAAGGCGAGGCTTGACATCTGACAAGGCTTGACATCTGATTCTGGTGTGAGGACTGATGTCATGTAGATATGATTTCTTCTTGCTTTAATATGAATTCAACCAGTTTCCTCTGTCTACTATCAAAATTGAACATTAACCAAAGTTTATCTGTTACACTTTTCACCCAACTAGTTTTTCTGAGGATTTCCTCCCTTCCAGACAACATTAATACTTTAGTACCACTTAAGGTCATCACTTGTCACTTAAGGTCAACAATCAAAATGAAGCCACACAAATATACAAATGGTTCAAAGCTAACCTGATTAAATACAACTCAAACCCTGTCTCTAAGCATCTTTGTATGGATTCTACAGAATCTTATAATCAGTACTAGTCAGTGATCTATAGGTCATCACTGTCAAATAATATATGATAAATGGACAACATGGCTACTTGGACCAATATATGTACAGTATAAGGGTCCTACTATATGTGCCACAGTAAATATCCCTAAAGTGGGGGCGATGAATTATAAATGAGATTATCTTTCATGCTGATATTGATAATTATCCATATTATTTCAAGACAACTGCTGAGGAAGGCAGGGCATTCAACATGTCTGTTAGACCTCAAGAATGCACACAGTGTGTTCTGGTGAATACTACTGAATGTGTAATGCATACTGTTTACATGGAATCTCTATGGGGTAGCTTTCTTTTTGCATTCAGTGTGAGGGATGTATTCAGTCTAGGACTGAATGCTACTGTACAGAAATGAAAAGGCTTGTTATGATTCTAAAGAATTACGCATCAATCAATAGTGATGCTGCTGCTGCTGCACTACTTCCCATGGCCACTTTTGTTTCTAATATACTCATGTCTTTCTTAGAATGTGTGTTTCTGAAATTTTCCAGTTCTTTCGCAAACTGTATTTAATTTATAATAGTATATTATTTAGTGATTTCTGCAGTGTCTCTGCAGTCTGATTTCAACAGATTAGAAAAGATTTGACTTGACTTTAAACATCACATTAATATTTTAAATTAACTGTGATAGCTCTGTAAGCTCCCAGGACTTCATTTTCTTTCTGTATATTATATGATTTTTACCATTACATTGAACAGTGTTGGTAGATCAGAAAGTATCATCAATCAGTTCAGGCTAAAAGACAGATATTCACTTCATACTGTGTTGCTTGAGGGGCATTTACTTTCGAATCAAACAATAAAAGCTTCTACTACTACCAGTAATGTGTCCTTCTACCTGCTAAAGAGCTCTTCGAGGTCAGGATATTTCTGCGTAAGGACAAAAACATGCCTTTGTTGATTTGTGCTGGCAGGATCGATCATCGAAATACACTGTTGACCTTGGCTTTTCTTAAACTTGATTATACAGATACGATGAAGGGGGGGAACTGCAGTGGTGTAGGCTTATGTATTATAGGTTTAGACAACACATTTAATGACAGAGTGCAAAACATATGTTGAGCTCAGTTTAAGTGGCTTTTTGACATTAACTCTACATATTCTAGTAGTCCTTTACTGTAAACAGTGCTGTAACCACCTTTATTTATTGTCCTGACAGTCATTTCTGATGATCTATTGTTCTGTGTATCCTGTATATAAACTCGTAATATTTATTTTTTTTAACAAAATTGAAATATAAACAGATTTTCACAGGTCCCACCGTTCTTCATTCCGGTATGCTCTACAGTTCCAATATTGACTAGTTTACAGTTTGGCCACCTTTATATCACTGCAACTTAATTGTGTTAGCTTGCTGACCTAAGTTCCCTAGCTAGACCAATTACCTGCTGGAAGACGGGGAAGCAACATGAAACTAGATGGATTGTGGTACAGTAAATGGTTAGTTATTGCTACATTGATTGTTTGGGTATGCAAATGTCAATAAAAAGGGCTAACAACGCAGCCCTGTTGAGAGCCTGGGTGTTGAAAATAAAGCCAAAAGAGAACTCCTAACACAGCCTTTAAAAAAGAAGTCTTACTCACTGTTTCTGACACATTTAGAACAACACTCCTGCTGACACTCCTGAGTTTCTCTGTTCAGTAAAATCTTTCTAAGCATATATGTGGGTGTGTTACTGCTAAAAGTAGAACTGGTCCAGTCCCTTTAACATGTTCCCCAAAAGTATGTTAAGTTTAGTCTGTATGGAAAGTTACTAATTTATCAAAATAGACAGTTCAAGGAGAGAGACAAAGTCAAGCTGCTCATAGCCATCACAGCTTACTGCATGCACTGTATGCGGTTATTTGTGATGAGGATGACATGGGTGCCCTTCCAATCACAATCTTCATGCTGGCAGCCAGGAAGCAAGGCCAATCACATACTGCAGACCATGCATTCATCTTTGTATACGCAAGCACTGCAGAAGGTCACATTGGGCAGGCACCCAAACACATCACCAATACGGTCATGTATCCAAGCTTTGCATGTAAAGTCAGATTCATGATATTACCTGTGCCAAAAAGTAAATGACTATGCAGGTCACTTGTCCCTTAGGACAGTGGTCCTCGAGACACACAGTCCTGCTTGTTTTGCACTTACAGCTTCTGATTTACTAAACACATCTGATCCAGGTAATCAGCAGTGGGTAGGGCAGCGATAGTTGGGAAACAAGCAGGACAGCGTGCTGTGAGGCCTAGGGTTAAAAACCAGTGCCCTATGAGAACCTCCTGATGTAGGAATTCAGGAACCTGAAGTGGCAGTTTGGGTACTGGCCCTTAATTGCCATGGGTGCGTTAATAGACAAAACATACCATTGGCACCGGTGAAAGTTTGGTTAGATGACCTTTGCCATCATGGTTACAATAATAAAAATACAGTTACATGAGTTTACCAAACATCTATCATTATGTACACCATTTACCCTCCATGTGAAGGAGGGGCTAGCACATATCCCCCTGATGTTCACAGAGAAGCAGAGTACACACTGGAAACAGCTTGCTATGACCACAGCACTGTGCACACTCATTTAAAGCAATAACAAACAGGATAATTGCGTTAATGGAGAAAAGTGCTGTTTGGTCAACTGAATATAATGTGTCACAGAAACATTTTTTTTACGGTCATCTTACATGTACAAAACACATTTAGGGCAAAAACATACTGTCCAGTAACTCGCACTGTTTGAGCTCAGCTGATCAGTGACATCACTAAGGTCAGAATCTGTTATTTACCTCAAATGGAACATACAGTGTTTAGTGGTTTACAAAGCTTTTACTAGCACTTTCACCTTTTCTAATTGCAATTAAAAAGACTAAATAATTATTATAATTTTAGCAACTCTTTAGGGTCTTCTCACAGTTTTCCAGTCACTTCTTGTCTTTGCCTCAGATTGCAGTTTATATAAGAAGGCCACTGAGTTCTTATAACTCATTAACTCATTATAACATCACTTTTCCCATGACTAAAACCCTGTATTGATGCTGTATTTAATTCATATGCCCCTAATCTTCTTTGCCACACACAGTAACTCTGTGAGACTACTGCATGCCTTACACAGGACTTTATACTATGTATGTATGGTGTACTTCAACATCACCTTGTTGCAAGGATTAAAGCCTTTGAAATACTACAGAAGTCTCTCCAAGTCCTATTTCCTTCCAGAGTAAAACAGAAAAGGACATGAATATGCATGGGAGATCCTTTTTTTAATCATTTCAAGACTGATGTAGCTCTGTTGTGTGAAGCACAGCTGAGTCTCTACGCCAATGAATTCTTTATTGGGTGGCAATCAGACACCAATTAGTTTGACCCAGTTTTATATGAGACAGAGAAGACAAGTTGCATTTATGCAGTTTTTTTTTTTTTTTACTTCAATTTTTATTAAAGCAATGCATTATGCCATGTTATATTATCCCGTGGTGTAACTGAACCTTTTGTCAAAATTGATTAGAAACCTGCAGAACTGAAAGATTATAGGATGCAACAACTAATTCAAACCAAAACAACAGGAAGATCTTCTGAAATGACCATGAATCTGACTGGTACACACACCGGCTAATAGTCATTGTGCAGTCGAAAAACTCTAACCCCATAGCACTCATTGGCCTTATCGTTCATTAATAGCTATGTTAAACTTATTGTCCTTCTCTGCTGTTATTTATGACACCTGCAGAAATTAGGTGTCTGCAAAGGTGTCCTACTTTATAAAGATTGCTTTCATAGCTGCAGGTTGCACCTCAATGTTGAAAAGGAGCCTGCAATGCAGAATCGGCACCAACCACGGTTTTGACATGCACGTGCCATGCCGCATATGCTTCTGTTATAATCAATATACAATATGCAACCACCAGGTGTGTGTGTGTCTCTGTGTGTGTGTGTGTGTGTGTGTGTGTAAAATTGTACAAGGAATTCTGTCATTTAATTTAGGAATCTCCAAGTGCAGACTTCCACAGTGAAAGCCAGTAAGACAACGAGTCTGT
>OMLM01008297.1:28959-39873 GCA_900302695.1 Helostoma temminkii
CTTTGTTGTTATTAAAATATTTGTGTTTAAATGCAGGTCTGTTTTCAGGCAGATTAAAAAAAAATAATAACCTTGGGTTTAGGGTGTTAAATCATTTAATTTAGTTTAGTGATTGACTAACATCAACGATGAAAGGCAATTCACTTTTCTCTGTATGTGATGGTCCACAATAAATAAAATGATTAGTGTTATCCTGTAACTGTCAAAATTCCCCTAATGTCAATTTTAAACTCCTTTGAATACAGAAAGAGTAACTCTGTTTATTACTGTATGTTCAAAGTAGAACCACGTTTTAAGATGCTCCATGAACCAGGCCCTTTAGGAAAGCTACAAAATGATCCAATAGATTTACTGCCAAACCTGCATGGTGCAGTGAAGTGTGTTCCCTGCAGTCGTCTTCTGTTTACAGCAATTAGACTAATGCCACAGAACTAATGTGGTAATGATTCATGGAGGATAAAATGCAACATGTGGTGCCTTTAAGAGGCTCTAAATGTGGAGGGGTGAAGCTCAGTGGTTAGAGGACACAGCAGACACCACTCTCTCAGCCACACTGACCTCCGGCAGAGATAAATGAACAGGCCGGTCCTCCAGCTTGATAATGCCAGTGGCCAGGTGATTAAAAACACTGTCCCCTGCCACCAGGGCTGCTGGTGGATATGACTGGGGGCCCGGGGACATGTCAGTCTTCATGTCGGCACAGCGAAGGTGTTACAGCCAGTAATTAATTAGAAAATAGAATCAAAAGACTGAGGAAAAGGATGCTTTCTCTGGGTATTTAACATCAGGACCCAAAGGAGGTGATTGTATTTCTTTATAATGATATTTTTCCTCTAATGTCAACCGTCATTTCGTGAGCATAGGCACTTTATTCACAGAAAGAGGAGCAGATATAGGGCAGAGGAGCAATAATGTGTTATCTGCACTGCAAAGCACAATGACATGATGGTATGTATTGTTACAATATCATACATTGTTGGCTGTCAGAATGTGAATTATACACTTATAGTTATATTCCAGTCACACAATGCAATAGTGAAATGAGATTTTTTAGCTCCATTTTTACCTCATAAGAATGAGGAAAGATTCCAAGAAATTGGGTTTGAAGGGTCAGAACTATTCAAAACAAAACTTTTCAGTTTCAAAAGTTTTATTTTTAAAACAAGTCGCTATAAAGCAAAATGTACATAAACACACACATTAGAATGTTACATAGAGTAAACAAATTAGAGTACTTAAAAAAGTACTTATTATATGTTCCTTTTCAATGAGGGTTATATTATTATTTACTTTCTTATATCACAGTGTTAGTGTTACTGATATAGTTGGTATGTAACAGTAGTGTAAAAATTAATGCCAGGCAACAGATCTAAAATCTTTATCATTAAATTAATGTAAACCATGGGTTACATTGGTTGTGTTTGTGAAAATGTACTTTTTAAAGAGTGCAATAGTTTAAAAGGGCTCGATAATGCACTGAGAATTAACAAGAAAGAAGCTGGACCTAAGTCTAGACTCTACACCCACTCCAGTATTTATACAGGTTAAATGTCTGTGTACCGACTGCTTTGGCATTGGTCCATTTTGCTGTAGAGCATTCAAGAAGTGTTAGACTTCACTTATACATCTGCACTACCATTCAGGAAGTCTGAGGTCACATAGAAATGCCTGGTTTTTGAAAGAAATGCAGATTTTTTATCATCAAAGTGATCAGAAATATGGTGTAAATCCTGTTAGTGTTGCAAAGTAATAGTATAATATAAGTAAGTAATAGTATATATATGGAATATTTAATATATACTGATGACCTTGATGATACACATGTAGTAGAATTATCACATTTCTGACAGTAAATGTAGTATAAATATTGGTGTTGCACCTGCTTTCTTTTCTGTAGCATTTTTGTATTAATTTGCAGTCTACTTCGAGTTTATTAATTATTATTGTTAGATTTATTTTCAAAAATTTCTTGCCAATCTATCTGATAGTAACTAAGATATTTTAATCAAGATTAAAACCATGAAGACATTGCCATCCATACAGGTACGTCAAAAAGTGACGTTTAGCTCCCTCATCTCAGAGGCCTTGGTGTTTTGCTGGAATATTGCTCCAACTGACTCTCCTCCATAAGTGAAGGAATTTAAATATCCCAAGTTCTTGCAGTCACACTGGTCTGGACAATTAACAGGAAAACTGAGGATGAAGGTGAGGTTGCTTAAGTTCCCTCTGCTGGTCAATCTATATTTCAACCATTAATCATTAGCTTTTACCAGAAAAATGAGAACACACATATAGGCAGATGAACGTTTTCTTGACATGATGGTTGTTCTCACCTTTAGAGATAGGGTGAGGAACCTAGATATCTCATGGAGCTCAGACTAGAGCTGTTGTTTACCATTAGATTATCATCACTGATAACCTTGTAAGCACCTTCCTATGTTACAGTTATGCGTCACAGGGGAAGAGGTCCTGGGGGAGACCAGGCACGGCTCCCCATTGAGATCTGGGAGAATATCGTCAAAGGGACTACCCAGCTGCCTGCTGCCACTGCAAACTGAACACAGACAAATGTCTGAAGTTTGTCTATTCCTAACTAAGAGGTCAAAAGAAACGTCTGCTATTTACTGATTGGATTTGTCTTCTGTTTAACATTGTATGCAGTGTAAACATTTTATGTGTAGAGCAAAAGTAATTCACATCTATTTAACTCCAGGATTTTGTACACACCATTATGTATTGCGATGATAGGTATTGATGGATGATGAATTTATCACTAGGTGATAATCATTTTAAATAACTTAAATACAAACTGCAATATGAAGTTTTGCTTTAGTACAATTTTTCAATAAGGTACTAGCAGCATTTAAGAAAACAGTATTCTGAAGCACAATTTTAAGTACAGGGGGAAAAAAGAAAACACTTCTTGTTTAGGGTTGTATTACAGTGAACCTGAACCTCTGACATCTCCCTACATCAAAGCCTCTGCTCCTGAGCCAACATTCACCAAACCTATAATAGATGCTAACTCTTCCTTCATAACAAATTACCATGCAGCTAAAACATCAAAGGGATCACTGTCAGTGAGTTTTCCAATCTGCCATCTCATCTCTGAACAATAGACATTCGTGACACATATCTCGGTTACATTCAGTGTTCTTGTCAGTGGTTATTGTTAATTCAGAGGCACATCCAACTCCGAGAGAAGGAACAGGAAAGAGCTCCAAACCTTCCAGCCTGGAAAGTGTGATAAAACACTTGGGATGCCTGCTCATGCTTTGGTGAGGTAGAAATAAACTAGGTTAGTTTTTTCTCACCGGCTGGTGAGACACAAGCAGTGACACCTGCCTTCAAACTGCCTGAGCTTTCTCAGTTCAAAGGCAGCTTTTCAAATGGGACCCATCACATCTTATGTTCCAGGATCCGGTCCAAAGTAATGACAGCAGCACTGAAGTGAAACCAAATGGCAGAAGATGATGCACTGTGTAAAGACATTACCTTGTGATCGGCATGAGAAAAGCTCTGCACATGTGCTGGCTGAGATAGCTGCATCTTTAATTCCTTGTCGTGTTTTTTAACCATGTGTTCATTTTATTGACGAGCCGACAGCGATTAGTACTAGTGCTGGCCTTTTGTACATTTTTTTCTCCAGCATTTCTTGGCTCATACATTTCCTACACAGTGCAACATTAGATGATATTATATTGATCATAAAATGGCCATGTATTTACACGTTTCTGCAGCCAGTCTGTGTGTGCTGGCTGAGTTAGTATGCAGGACACTGAATGGACAATGAAAATCTAGCATTAAATGGAGGACAAAAATTATGATTGCCAAAATCCTATTTCTTATGACTAATTATTCAACTATTAAATTATTAGTTATACTAATTTAGGAGCTCCACTGTGTCATTAGCACTGATGTGTTCAGGCTTAGGCTTACACATACTATGCATTAATCATGTGTACTCTAATGTCTGTATGTGTTGGTGTTTACCATTTGTATTTAATGGTACAACCTACTCAGTAGTGTGTTTTGGTTCACACCCAAAGCAAAAGGAATGTATTGATCTCTGAGGATAGAATAGATGTTTCCACCTAAAAAGGGTCTCTTCCCACTGGGATCACACAGAACTCATCACCTTTTATGAAATAACCCATAGCTGTGGTCAGTGACAGTAGGCCAGTGTTTGTGGGGTGAATGTAAGAACCTCATATTGCAGAGTTACACATATTACTGCGGTAATTCCTGCCACACAGTCTTTATTATTAGAAAGAATCAGTAATGAAGTGCAAAGCAGCAGTTGTGGAAAAAGACTAACTGCATTTATATTTACTTCAGCACCATTTAAATACTTGGATAATATGGATCTTTAATCAATTTTATATTTCTACTCTACATACTGTACATATAGTTACTAATTACTTATGAAACAAGGTTTTAGATGAAAACATAAAATCACCTCATAAAATTAGGCACACATTAACAAATGACAGCATTTGGTAATAACATCTCTTGATAGAATATATTATATAATAGTAATTCATCATTTATTTATATTTATTTAAAACCAATTTTAGTTTTGAACATTTAAGTACATTTTGTTGTATATGCTATGCTATGCTATGGTATGCTATGCTACGCTATGAGCTTTTACCTTTTGAGTGCAGGTCATTGTGTGGTGCACTTTGATACAATAGGTTCATCTTTTTTTATATATTTTTTATTTGAATAAGAAGCATAAAGGATTATGCTTTAACACACAAAACATAAAGTGGAGTGGTGCCTCAGCTTCTTGTGACACAGACCCATTGAACACCCTGGCAGTTTTTCATTCTAAGGGATTCTGAGAGGCCTGCACTTCTAGTCAACCAGAGTTTGTTATAAATCCTGTTTGATTTAAAGCACTCCCATCTATTGTTATTTCATAATGATGACTATACCTAAAGCTGGGCAGAGCGTTGTGAATAGTAGCAGAGCCTGGAGAACGAGTTGCATTTTGTAGCTTTGATAATTTATGAGAATCTAAATACTTCTACTACTACTACAGAGCAAAAGCTCTTTCAACTAAATCACTGCTGTAA
This sequence comes from Helostoma temminkii, assembly GCA_900302695.1. Classification (NCBI taxonomy): domain Eukaryota; kingdom Metazoa; phylum Chordata; class Actinopteri; order Anabantiformes; family Helostomatidae; genus Helostoma; species Helostoma temminkii. Next base: position 34,041 of record OMLM01008297.1, read on the forward strand.
ACTGTAAGAGTTTCTTTCCAGGCTTTCCATCAAGCTGCACAATTTTAATAAAAGTTTGATTTGGTATTAGGTTTTAGCATGTCAGCTGTAGCGTGTCTTCTCTTGTACATGACTGTCTGTACACCATGCTACACAAATCACACTGCTTCAGAAGACAGGAGAAGAGAAGAGCAGGCGATGCCTGTCCACACTGTATTACTATAACTTAAGCACGTTTTTACTTACAAAACTACTAATAGTGATACAACATGCAGTGTACAATAGCACTATGTGGCACATGTGCAGCACTAATTTACAAAAGCTTAATTATATATAAAATGCATAAATAAATAAATAATATAAACCTGCTTAAAGCACGGTGATGAATGTCAAATACTGAAAGAAACGTTGATTTGTTAAATGTTGAGTCAACACAATGTAATGGGATGATAAAGCTAAAGGCTCTGCCTGCATCAAGATGGTGGAGGATGATGAACATCTATATAAAATTATGTTGTGACCTAATATACTGTATGTGTAGAAGATAGTGTTATGAGTAAGCTGTTAACAGTAGCTTTCAATTATGCTAAATCAATGCATATGTGTATGTGCAGTTGGTATTTAGTTTGAAAGGGAATCTAATTAACACCTAGATGCAAGTTTGAACAAAAAGAAAAATGATGGAGGTTTTGGGAACATTTGCCTCTGAGTGTTCAGTAGTCAGAACATAAAGGCTGCAGCTCCTCAAGAGCAAAACAAAGGTCCTGTGTTTTGTTTATTAGCGCTGATTAGTGACAACAACCTTGTGTAGGGAGCCAACAGAAAGTCAGTCAGTCAGTCAGTAAATAGTTACTGTACATGTTCTGATGAACATATGGGGAATTTGTACATTTGTATGTCCAGAATCTGTTATTAAAGTTATTTAAACAGTTATTAAACAGTGAAAATATATTTAGCAGCAACAGAAAACAGGACAACAAATATTGCATTAACAAGAAGGTAAAGGTTTCTTGATACTGCCTAATAAAAAGTATGTATATGTATTATATATAATATATAATGTTATACAACAAGCACATTGATTATATTATATGAATACTTTGTTACTGTAAGGACCCAAGTTGAATGTTGTTGTCAGCATAACACCAGTGCTAATGTCATGCTACTCATCAAATCTTTCATATATGATTAACAAGCAAAGGTTTCATACCACTGGAAATACCACACACATACTTGAAATAAAACATGCTGCAATGAAAAAGCCCATATGGTGTGGTTGTCAATCTGCAACCTAATGTTGTCTTGTAAAAACACATCTAGAAACTAATCATGACTGATGGTAAATGGGAACAGATAAAAGCGTAGCTTACATTCACAACATGTCAGTTCAGAATGGCAGTGTGATATGAATATGTACTTTAGAAATGGAAAGAGAGAAAGCAACCACTACTTTTTTTTCTCCTGCTGTCTGTCTTCAATCTTATCCACTCCACACCCCTGTCTGCTGTGTCCTCATGCCTGCAGCCATGTTTTCACACAACAGATTTGATGATTTGTGCCAAATTAAAATGTACTGCATCCTGCAGTGCACCAAGAGACCATGTTGCTAAATAATTCAAGCCAGTGGAGGTATGGTGCACTGATAACAATTCAATCTTTATACTATATCTTAATCATTGACATTTACATCCACACGCTATGGGAATGAGTTGACAGTTATGTGGGGTTTTTTTTCAAAAAAAAAAAAAAATCAGAAAAAAAAACCTTTGAAATAATTTATTGCCTACGTAATTACCAAAAGGAGATATCCATGTCTCTCCCAACTTTAAAAGAAGTTAACACATGGCCTTTAACATAAGACCTTAAGAGCGCTACCTCCTTTTAATGTCGTCACACCTACAGCTCACTGTCATTAGACCGACTGTCTGAGCTCTGTAGGTCAGTATCGTGTGCTGCTTATTATGCATCAAGGGTGTGGAGATTCTTTTAAAGGGAGTGCAGGCAGAGCATGATCGACATCAGCTAAATAGTTATCAGCTATAAATTTAATTAGTTTCGAAATTTAGTTTGGATATTTTTTATGCACTGTGCAAAGTCTGTTTTGGATCATCCTTGATAATAAACAGTTAAGGCTACAAAACGGCTGTGGATAAGGAAAAACTGTTTGAAGCATTGGCCTCCTGTGTCAAAGCCTTGTATGTTGTCTTTCACCCTGACTTGCTTGTCACTTTAAAGATACTGTACATCACCAACTACTACTCAGCTTATTTATTGTTTAGTACAGCTACTTGATTTGCCTAATTACCATTTCCAACGGCTACAGTACTGGCTTATTCCTAGGTATGACAGATTATGACATTTCAATAACTTGAGAACACCAGAATCACCTGGAAGAACACAAGTATATTTTCAAAATGTATCCAAAGTATCTGGCATAATATTCAATGCAGGAGTTTGGATTCACTCCTGAGTTGTTTGCTCTTGTTATGTCTCATAAAGGTCACGTACATGATCCCCCATGTAATCCAAGACTCCATTATTAAAAATGTACACTTTCCAGGCTGTAATAGAACCTTTACTCTTGACGTGCTGAGTACAACATGAAGACCGGGAAATGTGATTAATCAATGGGACAAGAATGAGATATGATATTACTTTTACATTCTGAGCTCTTATAAAAAGAGTCTTGCAGTCCAGTGAGCATAACCACACATTTACAGTCAGTGTAATCTCTACAATGGATCAACATTTCAAGTAGCCAAAAATAAGTATTGAGAATGGCAGGGTGTTAATGTTAAGCCTTGGACAGATAAGACATGTCAGAGTCTGGTCTTAACACTAGTTCTTCTCAATGGCTTCAGGCAAACTTGAGGCAAAACAGCAATGTGTCAAAACAGTCTAATTCGGCTCTAAACTTCAGATCACAGCTGTATTATGTATAGTCAAATGAACGGCACACATGAACGGTTTGGAGCAGTTAAATGCTGCCAGAAAGCTACAAAATGGGGAATTTAGAGCAAGACATGGTTAGAAACTAGTAGATGCCAGCAAGATTGATCCAAATGTGTTGTCCTGCTACTATTAACACTGTCACAATGGTAAAGATTGAAGTAGTTTCTGTAGATCCTGCTTCCAGTCATATGTTCATATACTGGCAACATAGGCACAGTTTTAAAATACACTTATCACTGATTTCAAGGGAGAGTAAGACCATGTTCCCTCACATTTGTTTTAATGGGATTATCTATATCGTGCCCCTGCCTTTATTCTAAATCTACAGTACTCCGTACTGTGGATTGTGGACTGTTGATATTTAATTGAAGAGATTGCATGTCCACTAGTGGTCCCTATGGTCCTATTTACACTGACTGTGCCATGGAGCGTCACAAAAGCTGCTTGCAGCGCCGTTTTGCTATAAAGAGTTTATTTTTGATGCATCAAGCAGCACAGAGCAGATGAGACGAAAAGAAAGTAAAGACACGCGACTGTTAGCAAATCCAGTTCATTTTCTTAATATGCCTATGCTATGCCTAAAAGTATCCTTGTTATCTCTGTAGGTGGTTGACTGAATGCTGAAACACAGTGCCAGTTTCTAAAACTAGCACATCTTCTCTGCTGTGTTGCAATCAGTAGAAGGCGATCCTAGACAATGTCTGTCAAACTAATCAATTGTGAGAGGCAATATACTTTTAACAACCAAAAATGACAAATGTTAGATCTATATCTGTTTGTTTATTGATAATTTAAGAACATATGCCCCTTTCCCATGGAAAAAGCACAAATATCCACAGAGAATACTGAAATCTAGAAGACAGACACACAATGCTCCACTTTTACTCGCTCTTGGTGGAGAATTCTGCTTTGGAGAAGACGGAAAGCTGCACCTGGAAAATGGGGGTGAGACCTCAGACATAGAAAGCAGTAGCTAGCAAAGTAAAGTACACAAAGTAATCCATCTGCATTTAAAATACCTCAATCTACGCTTTCGTCAGACTTTCTAAAATACCAATTATTGGTTTAATAAATAACTGAATAGCTTTCTCTCTCTCTCACACACAATACAGTCTTGGGTTTTCAGCATACTACACAACAGATTCTTCATTTTTAGTTGCATGCATTTTGTAAAAAATGTAGACTTATGTGTGTAATTGATGAATAATGGCCTAGAAAAATAAGCAAGCATGAGATAAAGGTTGTGGCTGTCACCTGATCACACACTTTTTTATCTTTGATGGTCTTGTGAGGACTGTTTCTGTTTGTGAAACAGTATGAAGGCATTGTTGTTGGAAAACCTAGTCAGAGAACATGGCCAATGTCTCTTCTCCATTCTGCATGCATTAAACCAGAGAAGGAGGATCATGTGGATCATGTATTTATGATTCTTGAGGGAGATTTAACAACTCTCAGACTGACAGAAGAATTTCCACACACTGAGATCAAACAGACATTTAAGGAATTTTAAATGTCAGCAAACTGTTGTAGTGCTGGATATCTTGCTCTATCTCTCTCTGTCTCATTAAAATAAATTGTTGATTACACAAATAATAATTATAGTATAATAATAATATAATAATAATTAGCAAAAGCACAATATTATCACAACTATTTTGTGGATGTTGCTGGTAGCCTCTTAAAAGCACCAGTGATTGGTTGCAAAGACATCGCATGATGTTGCAGATAATTCATACATCTGTCCTGTTTCCTTAAGATGCTGTAGAGAGTTTGTGATCTCAGAGAGAAATTGTTCATACAGTGGTGTCAGACTCTGCCATAGTGATTTACAAAAATGTAATTTAACTTGAATTTAATTAAATTTTAATTTAACTTTAATTTAAATTTAAATTTTTGTTCAAGTTGTTTATTTTTGCCCTCTGACACGATTTCTTCAACACCCCTGCAGCAATTAGCAGAAAAAGTGGTTAAGATAATGAATGGATGGATGGATAAAGTTGTTTATGTGAATTTTTTGGCAGAATTTAGTTTGTTCAGAAAAATATATGGTTCTGTGTCTTTTCTTAGTGCAGCAACACCAACAACTCTTCAGATAAAACACTTCAGAAAAAAGGTAACATCTGGGGAGAATTGCCACAAAACCAAGATAACAGATTTTCCATTTAGCCTTTTTTGAATTTATTGTTGACTTGGTTGTACAAAAGTAGGATATATTAAACCCAGACAAGTAACGATGGACATTTATGTTGTGCAGCCAAACAGTGATTTTCAAGTTATCCCAGTTTAATTTTGCCACAATTTATCTGCATGAAAGCAGGTTAAATTAGGATGGATTAAGTTGCTATGGAAATGTATTCTTTGAAACTACCCTGATCTATAGGAAAGTATACCTATGTTTTTTTTAATTGTCACAATAATTTCCATAATCGGGGCGGCACGGTGGTGCGGTGGTTAGCACTGTCGCCTCACAGCAAGAAGGTCCTTTCTGTGTGGAGTTTGCATGTTCTCCCCGTGTTTGCATGGGTTCTCTCCAGGTACTCCGGCTTCCTCCCACAGTCCAAAGACATGCAGTTAGGTTAACTGGGGACTCTAAATTGCCCGTAGGTGTGAGTGAGAGTGTGAATGGTTGTTTGTCTGTATGTGGCCCTGCGATAGACTGGCGACCTGTCCAGGGTGTACCCCACCTCTCACCCGTAAGCTGGCTGGGATAGGCTCCAGCACTCCCGTGACCCCTGCGGGGACTAAGCGGTATAGAGGATGAATGAATGAATGAATTTCCATAATCATTAATGTAGTTTTCATTGATGTCAGGTTTGATGAATATGTATGTTATTGCTGTTGCTGAGATTATAAGAAATTATGGTTAACAATGGTAAACAACAGACAATAAAGTCTGTGACAA